>CAUYPO010091276.1:0-46230 GCA_963574435.1 Cheirogaleus major | reverse complement strand
CTGTGGTGTCAGCCTAGCTCACAGCAACCTCAAACTTCTGGGCTGAAGTGATCCTCCTGTCTCAGCCTCCCGAGTAGCTGGGACTACAGGCATGTGCCACCATGCCCAGCTAATTTTTCTATATATTTTTAGTTGGCCAATTAAGTTCTTTCTATTTTTTTTAGTAGAGATGGGGTCTCCCTTTTGCTCAGGCTGGTTTCGAACTCCTGACCTTGAGCGATCCTCCCGCCTTGGTCTCCCAGAGTGCTGGGATTACAGGCATGAGCCACCGCACCCGGCCAGGAAAAGGGACTTTAAAAAAATTTTATCACTTTCTAAAAAGGAGCAGAAAGTAGTGGAGAAACAAGGGAGTGGAGGGCGGGGTTGTTTGAGCTCACAGCTGGTGCGGTAATTGAGAGTGTGGGTTCTGGAACTTACCGTCTGGGTTTGCATCCCATGGCCGGCTGTGGGGGAGGGAGGAGCCTCAACGTTGGGGTTCAGGCTGGGAGAGGCCTCAGTCTGGGGAGCAGAGTCCCAGGCCTGGGGTGAAGGGCTGACAAGGACATCCTGCCTGAATGGCCCTCCCCACCCTCCCTGGCTGTCCGGGCGCTGCTGTCGGCCCCCTGGGCTGGGGAGGTGGGTACAGGAAGGCCCTGCCCGAGCCTGGGGGGCAGGCCCACTGCAGCCCCCGCAGCCCCCCACTCCCGGGCACGGCCAGAGTCAGCCTGAGGCTGCCATGCCCTTGTTTGCGCGAGGGGCTGCCTGGCCGTCCGTCCTTCCCGCCAGACCCCCCGGGGGAAGGCGCTGGGAGCCTCCCCAGCTCTGGGCATCTGAATGCGACGTGGGCCCCGGCGCTGCCCACTGGAGCGGACGGTCCAGGGGCTCGGGGGTGGGGGGCTGCGGGCTGCTGGGGGGGGGCCAGCTCGGGGGCCCTGCTGGGGCAGGTGCTGGTCCAGAAGAGCTGAGCAAGGGTCTGGGGGGGCAAGGTCTCTGGACAGTGGACGTGGAGGTTGGGGAGGAGAGCCCTGACCTAGGGGGGGCAGGCCTGGGAGGACACAGCGGGGCGAGGGCTGGGGGTGCACGCGGGTGGAGGGGCGGGGGAGCTGCCCCAGTGGCTGTCACTCCCTTTGCCGTGTGGTCCTGGGCGAGTCACTTCAGTTTCCTCATCCGAAGATGGGCCGGGTGGCAGCCCAGCGGCGGGGCTGTGCGGACAGTGGGGTCACATGTAGGCGTGTCGCCCTCAGCTCTTACTGGGGGACAGAGGGGTGGAGCTACCGGAGACGGGGAAACTGAGGCCCACCAGTGGTGGCAGGGCTGGCTGGGGCTCCAGGAGCCCAGTGGCCTGGCCTGGCACTCAGTGGGAGCCCCAGGTCTGAGTGTCCCTTTGTCCTGGCCTTGGGGGGGCCTGGGGGGGCCTGGGGGGGCCCTCCCCTCCCCACAGTCTGTCGTGTGTCCTCCCGTGTGCAGCGCAGGCCTCTACACCACGCACGGCAGGCTGGACCCAAGGCCCCTGGGGGTGATTTCTGTGTCTCTTTGGGGTCCCCCTGATGGCCGCACAGGGGACGGGTGGACAGACAGCGCCATGCACGGGCCCCGCCCCCGCCAGCCCTGCCCCTGCCCAGCCACGGCCGCTTCCCTAACACCTGATTTTTCATTGAAACGGCCCACGGCTCCTGAGCTGTCCGAGGTCATGGGGCTGCGCGGGGAGCTGAATGAGGCCATTATGCGGCCTCTAATGTCCCTGCGGCCGCGGCTCGCGAGCTGCCTCGATCAAGCACCCGGGACACTCCAATTTCCACTTGTCCCGCGGCGATCGTATCAGGGCCTGAGTGATCTCCTCGCTGGCGGGTGGCAGGGAGGCGAGGGCGGCGAGCCGGCCAGGCCCCCGCCCGCCCACACAGCCACCCTGCGCCTGGCCGGCCCTCCCTCGGGGAGAAAGGGTGGCACCACTGCGGCCGGCGGGGCCAGACGGCCGCACCAGTCCCACCTTTGCTCCTTGCCGAGGTCGGGCACAGTCCACTGCTGGCCGGGAACAGGCCACTCTGTTCTCTTCCCCAGGAGGGGCTGGAGCGAGGGTGGGGACAGCCCCTGCGTGTCACCCCACGGGGAGGGGGGAGCAAGGGGGCGGCAGGACAGCAGACCCCTGGGCCTCAGGGGCCTCAGGCCCCCATCGCCCCATTCATTAAAAGCCCCGTGACCTGGAGGTCCGGCCATAGCGGGGCCTCACGGCGGCCTCACCTGCCAGTGGAGGCAGGGCCTGGAGAACGAGCTGGTGACTCGGGTCCCGGGGCATCTTCGCCCCCCAGGGGTCTCCGTGATCGCTGGGCGTCAGGGCACGTGGCGCTCCCAAGGGGCTCCGTTCCCCGGCTGGCGGCTGTGCAGCGAGAACCCGTGTCTTAGAACTTGGCTGAGCAAAAGCAGGAAACAGCCCAGGGTCCCCTAACCGGGACGGATAAACAAGCCGCGCCAGTCCCTGCCGCTGAGCGTCGTCAGTGACGGGGAGACGCAAAGAGGTGCCGGACGCCCGTGCCGACTCCTTGGGCTGCGCTCGGGTCCCGCGCACAGCGGCTGTCCGGGAGGGTGCGGGGAGTTTCGGGGGACAGACGTGCTATGTCTTGGTTATGGTGACAATCGTGGGACCGCGTGCATGGTCAAAACTCTCAGGACTAGATAAAAAGCGTGAGTTTTCCTGTGTGTAAATAAAAATGGGGAAAGATGCTTTCCTTGCGCCCTCCCGCAGCCGGACAGGCCGGGCCACACGGACACGCTGTGGGGACCAGAGGCCGCTCCACGCTCACCGTGAGCCAGGAAGGGGCCTCACGCCAAGCGTCCCTCTGTCCCTCGCTGGGCCTGGACTCCGGGAAGGGCCGTGAAAGCCTGGCTCCGTGTCCTCGCACAGGCTGGACGTGCCTCCTCTTGCTGTCACAGCCGGGGCCTCCCGGAGCACCAGAAACACCGAGCCACTGGGAGGGGTCGGAGGGCGCGGACTGCTGGCGCCCTTCCCGGAGAGAACCGGCACGGGAGCAGCGGGACTCCCTTCCCTCCTGCCCGGCGCAGTGGGGGAGATTCTGGGGAGGCTCCCGGGGGGCCGTCCCTCCCTCCCCGCCCGCTGGCCGGCCTCCCCTCTGGGGTGCGACGCAGCTGCCTCCCCTTAACTCCTCCTCCCTGCCGCCGCGGTGGGAGGTGAGTGTGGGTGGAAACAGCTTCTGTGCGAGGCCCCTCCCTGGGAGCCTGGCCTAGCTGTGGCCCTAAGAACGTGCAGCTGAGTGCGCTGGGTCCTGGGTCTGCAGAGTGGATTGTCCCATCGACCACTTGACACTAAGCCCCGTAACTGTGAGACTGCCCCCCCCCAAACAGGGACTCCCCAGACAGCAGGCGGGGGAATTTGAGGCGCAACGAGAGTGGCCGCTTCCCAGAGTCTGCGCGGCTCTGGGCGTGTCTGGAATCTCATTCTCCAGGTGACCTCCCCAAGGCAGGGCAGAAACGTCCGGCTCAGGGCTGGAGAACCTCCCCCGCCCCCACCCAGGCCAGGCGTATCAGCCTCTGGGGGGCCCGGGCACCCATATTTTGCGACACTCCAGGCGATTTCGTGGGCAACCCGGGCCCTGGGGTGACCCCCTGCTGTCACCGTGCCCAGGCCAGGGATACTTCCTTTACCGTCTGAAATAAAAATCATAGGTGTTATAACTCGCCTCACACGTAATTTTGCAAAAAAATCAATATGATGTCCTGAGAGTGATACGAAGGAGGAATTAAAGAGAAATCGTACAATAAAACAATACATGTTTCAGCAGGCAAATGCCCGGTCCAGGCCCTCCGAGGCTTGCCTGGCTCACGGAGTCCCCGAGCCGGCCCCGCTGCGGACGAGGACAGACCCGGTGTGGTGTTTGGGGTCAACACCTGTGGGGCGCGGTGACGTCACTTCCCCGGGTGGTGACGCTCTCCCCTCAGCTCACGCCGTGGGTGCTTTCCTGGAAAATTCAGTGAATATCAAACACACACAAAAGATCCTCGGGGCTGTGAGCGTCCACTTGGGTAATTATAGATGGTCTTGTCACTTACCTGAACAGCTGGTGGGACAGGGGACGGACCGTGCTGCCTCCGCTGGCCCACACAGATGGCCACATGTCATTGTGACAACCCAAACGGCCCTTCCCGAATTTCTGAAATGCCACCTCGAATTCCCCTATTTCGATAGGGGAGCCTGCAGCAGGAAGTGCCACCCCCCCCCCCCCGTGGCCTGGCAGGTCACCTCGTGTGACGCTCATGCCGTCAGTGTGGGCAGCACCTCTGCTGGGGCGGCCGGGGACTGGCCTGGGGCGAGGAGAGGGGACGCTTGTCCAAGGCTCCAAAAAACCCAGAAGTCAAGAAAAAGTATGTATTTAATGCAGTGTTTTAAAGAATCGAAGTTAATGCAAAATCAGTGCAAGACACCCACAGTGAAGGAAACCCCCAAGTTTTACATGGACAGGGTCTGGGCTCCCGCCTTTTCCTTCTGCCCGGGCTCCACGGGGCGGGGCGGCCTGCCGGGCGCTCAGCTCTCCCTGGCAGAGGCTTCCTCTGCTCCACGTGGTGCGAACTTGGTCTCACGAGCAGCTACGAGGTCACGTCTGGGTGGTCGATGACTCCCTGCAGCCGGCCGCATGGCTCTGGCAGAACCTGAGCGGCGGCTGTGCTGTGCTGGTCTCTGACCCACGGGGGGGTCTGTGGCCGCAGCCCCTTCCGCTGTACAGGGGCGGGAGCCGGCTCGAGGGTGTCCTGAGGGGCGTGGGTGTCAGGCGGTCTGGCTGGAGCTGTCAGCCCTGCTGGACTCACCGGGCCGGTTCTAACTGTCCCCTGCCCAGGCCACGCCTGCCAGTAAAATCCAGGTCTCTGGGTGGGGCCTGGGCAGGACTGTCTTAAAATCTCCCCCGAGAACTCTACTGTTCAGGCAGGATCAGCACCCTGGGCCCTGGAGGGGCCTGCCGACCCGCGTCTGTGGTGGCGCGGCGTGCTTTGGTGTGTGGGGAGGAATGATCCCCCGACGTAGGTGCTCCTTCCCACCTGTCTTCCCGCCTGTCTTCCCACCTGTCTTCACACCTGTCTTCACATCTGCGTGGCTCCCTCTGCAAAGACCAGCATTCAAGTCCCAAGATTATGCTGTTTCACAGACAGGGCGGGCACTAACATTCTTAGACCCTTCCCCTTGTTCCAGAGCTTTCCAGGCATGTTCCCAAAGAGCCTCAGTGCAGCCCCGGGTGGTCAGTGCCCCTGTGGCCCCATTTTACAGACCTGTAAGCCGAGGAGCGGAGGAGCCAAGTCTCCTGGCTGAGCCCCTGGCAGGACTCGGGCTGTGACCCTCTGTCCCCTGCAGGGCGAGACCTCTCTGTGCCCTTTTGTCATCCCCCAGAGCCGGTGACGCCGCTCAATCTGTCTGGCTGGAATCGCCGCCTGGCCCCTCACCACGGTTATTGCATTTCGCGCCGAGTCGCTTGGATTTTCTGGGTTATTGGCTCATTTTTCATTTTGCATCTGTAGTAACAGGCTTGGAGATGAAAAGTGTGCGGAGCCCAAGCATGATGAAGGAGCGTCACGCGTGAATGCCCGCAGCCTGGAAAGGGCTTTTGGAAGGCAGTGGAGCAGAGCAGGGGGTGGCCCGTGGACTCAGCTGTCCCCTGGCCCCGTGGCCTGGGCGGCGTGGCCGAGCCCACCGCTCGGAGCCGGGGGTTTCTGTGCAGCGGAAGAGGATTCTGCGGCGTGTGGCGGCCATTCCGTGTCATTACGGTGGCTGTAACACGTTATAACTGTAACGTATATCTACGAGTCATAAAATAATAGAACTCTTTTATTTCGGGGATCTCTTAGAAAACATAAATAGGAGAGAGAGCGTGACTTGAGACTAGCTTCCTCTCTGATGTTCAATTACCCTCCCTCCCCCCGTCGCGCTCGCCTGCAATCTGATTATTTCGGCTCCCACAATGCACTTGCGTCCACGTTCCGGCCTCTCCCGAGGGCCCCCGGGAACGCAATAACAGGAGCATCCGCGGCCCCTCTCTCTGGGGGCGCAGTGGGTGTTGAGACCCCCTAGGAAGCGGTTTCGTCCCTGGGCTCCGTGGGCAGGCGGGGTGGGGGGAGACAGAGCTCGTCTGTGAATGCCGGTGTGACCCTCACCGTGGGGGGGGGAGCAATTGACTCGCACAAGGTCACAGACCAGCGAGGGGCAGGGCTGGGGCTCACGCTCAGGTGGGGGGAGAAAGAGTGTCTCTGTCCCAACACTCAGGCGTCCCCCGGCACCTGCGCACGCTGGGCTCCGTGCACGGGGGCTGCGGCAGCAGGAAGCCAGGCCCCGCGGGGCTGCGCTGTGGAGGGAGAGGCAGGAACTAACGGGCACATCAAGGAACAGGGCAGCTAGATGCCACCAGGCTTTGGGGAGAGACGGGGGTCCCGGGGCGGGGGGTTCTGCGGGTGGCAGTCGGGCGCCTGATGGGGGAGCTCTCTGCGTGGAGGAGGGGCAGGGCCTGGGGGTGGGGCGGGCAGAGACCGGCCGCCGTCCCAGCAACACAGGCCTGTGCTGGGGGCGTCTGTCCCCTGTTCAAGCTGCACGTGAGAACAGGGTGCCGGGGGCCGGCCGCTGGCCCCCCCACTGTCCCCGTCCCTCAGTGCCGGGTCCTTCCCAGGGCCTCAGGAACCCGAGAGAACCTGCCACTCGCGCCATATGGACACCGCTGCGTCTTCCTCTTAATTTTGCTGTGAACCTAAAACAGCTCTAAGAAAAGCAATGTTTTTTAAAAAATTTAAAACCCCACAAAAAACGCCTCCCCCAAACCTGCCCCTTGGAGAAGCGGCCGGCCCACCCTAAGGAAAGGCAGCTGCTCTGCAAACTGCCTTGCTCTGTTCGTGCGGAGTCGTTACGAGCAGGAAGGGTCAAATACACTTTTCTGTGATGCTCCTTCTCTGCCCTTCCGGGGCGACTGCACCCGAGGGGTGCTTGTGAACTTGAAGATTCGCATATTTCTCTCCGCTCAGGTGAGGTTCCCAGCACTGCCGGATCCTGTCCACCTGGGCTGAGACAGGCGTGGCGGGCAAGCCCATGTGTCACGGTTCCCCTGAGACTGGAATCCCACGAGGTCCCAGCAGCCTCCCGCTCTGTGCCTGGGCCCTTGGAGTCTGCCGACGGTGCCGCACAGATGCGCCACGGTAGCGAGACACAAAGGCCCGCATGGCCTCTTTTTATCTTTTTCCTGTGGTGGGCAGAAGCCCAGGAGGACAGGCTGGGCTGTGGCTGGTCCGTGGGGACTCTGGGGACACGAGGGGCCGGGAGGAAGGAGCCCGGGATCCACCCCACTGGCGGCCACGTGTAGCAGGGCCGTGGTGGGCATGTTCCTGGGCAGGTGGCTGTGCACAGTGCATCACCAACCCGACACCTGGGGCAGGAATTGGGACCAGGACGTCAGGAGAGGAGGCGCAGCTGAGGGAAGCGGGGCTGGGCAGGTGGGTCTCTACTTTCTCCCGTGGGTTGGAGCACGTGGCAGGTGCTCTGTGGCACCCACAGCTGGCGTGTCCGAGGGCTCGTCCTTGCAGCTGCCCTTAGCCGTCTGTGACACCCCGTCCATCAGTGGTCTCCAACTCACTTTAGCCCTTTGCTCGGCCCCAGGAGGCGGGCCTCTCCGTGGCACGTCGTGGGTGTGCCGACCTGCCACCATCCCTCCGGCCACGCCTGCTGGGCACAAGCTGCCAGTGTCAGAGGGAGAGCCGTCAGCTCGGGCTGCAAGGCGTGGAGCACCTGGCCCGGCGGGGGGAGTTCACGCATCACGCTTGTCTGCATGAATTTCCCTTGTTAAACAAATGGTTTTTATTTAAGTTAAATTCACACAGCATAAAATGTTCCGTTTTAAAGCGTATGACTCAGTGGCGTTTAGTGCATTCCCAGTGCCGTACAACCTCTGTCGAGTTCCAAACCACGGTCACCTCCCCAAAAGGGGACCCCGTCCCCATGAGCAGCCCCTCTGGGTCCCCTCTCCAGCCCTGGAAGCCCCCAGTCTGCTTCCTGAGTATTTGCCCGTTCTGGTTGTTTCACGTAAATGGAATCCTACGACGCGGTCTTCGTGCCTGGCTTCTCTCACCCAGCGCGGCGTTTCTGAGATTCGCCACGTTGGAGCGTGTGTCAGTGTCTCGTCCCTTCTGTGGCCAGCGACACCCCACCGCACGGCGGCCGCGTGCTGCTCACCGTGTGCCGATGGGCGTGACTCTGGGCCGTTTCCACCTTCCGACCACCGTGAACGGCGCTGCCGTGAGCCACGTGTGCGTGTATTTGGGCGCCGGTTTTCAGTCTTTCTGGGCACGCCGTATCCTCAGGGCCGGCAGTGCTGGGTGACACGGACCTTCTGTGTCTGACTTTTTCAGAACCCACCACACGGTTCCCCTCCAGGTCTCTATAGTAACATGTTTGGAGCACCGGCCGCCTGTCCGCACTTTATTTCACGCTTACGCTGACCCTGAGATGTCGGCGCTGATGTGATTCCCATTGGAAAGTCCGGGACACTGAGGCTCCCTGAGGCAGGTAGCAGCTGGTCAGTGGTGCAGCCAGGACACTGGGCTCTCTGTCCCTTCCACCGACTCTAAAGCTCGCCCATCCCTGGAGCCCTGACCCAGCTTGCCCCTCCCAGGCACTTTGGAAAGGGCCTCTCTTCCCGGCGCCCTCCGGCCCATGTGCCGCGTGCAGAGCTCGGCTCGGTTTTAGCTTCTGAAGGTGAGAACTTGTGTCCTAGTTCTTTGCTGCCCCGCCCCGACCATGCACACAGTAGGTGCTTTATACATTTCCTGGTCACGAGCTCGGACAGATTCAAGCTGATCCCAAGGCAGGGCCGGCCCGGGTAGATGCTCCTGTCTCTGCAGCCGGCTGGGGCGCGGCGCATGCGCGGTATGCGGTGAACGGCGGGTCAGCCCCCGCGAGCTGAGCCTCCTTCCCACTTAAAGGGAAGTCGTGTGTTTGGAGAAGACGATGCTGCCAGGAGAGCCCGAACCTCTTACCTCTCCTCTGGAAAAATAGATCCTTTTCTTCCTTCCCCCCACGCCCAATAGCAGAACAGATGTTAACTTTCCAATAAACAGGAGAAAAAATAGATGAGAGACATTTAGCAAACTATAGCTGTGCAGGCCTGAGTTATCACTCTGATTTCAACTGGGACTATAAAATTTTATGAGCTATTAAATTGTCCTAAACCTCCTTTAACATACAAACTTGAGTGTCTGAGATTACCCATTAAGAGAAAGTGGGTTACATCAGGAGAACTTTTACTACTTACACTCAATTGTGCTCAATCAATAAAACTTTTAACTAGCCGCGTTGCTCCGCGCGGTCTGAGTCCGGCGTGGACGGGCCAGTCGGAGCCTCGGGCTGCCCCCGAGCGTGGCTGGGGCGGATGGCAGGGCTCTCTGGTGGGGGCTCGCCTCCGAGCCTTCCTGCGGGCTCTGGCTCAGGGTTGGGGTTCCACGGTAGGATTGAGTGGGAGGTGGGGGCCCAGAGACCAGCACTGCCCACCCAGCACACGCCAGGGAGCACGTCAGCCACGCCGTGGCCCCAGAGAGTGACAATCCCCACTCTCCAGGGAGGGGCACGTGTGCGCAGAAGGGGGGGGCTGGTTATCTGGGGGTGCAGGGCTGGAGAGACCCTGGATGGGGAGCAGCTGCCCCTCCTGTTTATAGCCAGGGCACCCGGGCTCAGAGGGCCCCCCATCTCCAGGGCACCCAGCCCCTTCCCAGAGAGCAGCCCCGGGGGGTTTCTGCCCCCCAGGCAAGGTGGGGGCTCAGTTCTGAGGTGGAAGGCCTGGGGGCAGCCTGGATGGTGTGCTCCTTACCAGGGGAACGAGTGGAGACCTGGGGTCCCTTAGGAGGGGTGGGGCACTCCTCCGAGGTCGCCCCCCAGCTGAAGGGCTGCGGGCAGGGGGGGCATCTCCACACAGACAGCTCTCCTGGGTCCCTGCAGTCATCTCTTCGAAAGAGGCCCCCCTTCCGCAGGGGCCCAGGGAGGCTCCGGCCTCGGGGGCTCCGTCTGGCTGTGCCCTGCCCCAGGGCCACCTGCCTGTGCCTGGTCCAGGTGTGGGTGGGGCAGGGCGGGGCTCTCGCTCAGACCAGGGGGGACGGATGCTGAAAGGAGTGAACGGGCACCTGGGTGTTGTTCCTGTCACCTCCCTGAGCCTCAGTTTTCTCACCTTGAAAATGGGGTGATGACACTTGCTCCAGGGGGACCAGGAGAGGAGAGGAGGTCATGTCCCACTGGCACTTCCTAAAGTGCTTAGTAAAACGGCGGCTCAACCAAAATAAAAATTGAATTCTGTAGACGAAAGGAGAGGTCTGGTGAACGGCGGTGAAAGGCATCGGGCTGGTTCTGCCTTTTGCCCCAGAGAAGGTCAGGGCGGGGGGGATGTGATGGGGGCAGAGGCCCGGACACCCAAAGCCTGGCTGGGAACAGAGGCTCAGGGGCACCCCGGGGGGCTGAGACTGCATCTGCAGGGGGCAAGTTTGAGACCGACTCGGTTCCCCGGGGCCGCCTGTACGCCAGGAGGGTGGGGGAGCCTTCTCGCGCAGGCGTGGGCGTGGGTCTCCCTGCCTCCTGGGGGCCAGTGGGTGACACTTGAGGACCATTCTGGGAGTGGGGAACGGGCTGGCCCGAGGCCTGCATCTGAGGCTCCATCTGCCCCAAAGCCCAGAGGGATCTGGCCTCCCAGCCCCTGCTCTGGGGCCATCCCTCCCCGAGCCCGGGAGCTCCGGGGTGGCCGAGAGCGGGGGGCCTGGCCCCAGCAGCATCTGGAGGCTGGCGCCGAGTTCAGAACTGTTGCAACAGACCCGTTGGGCAATTCCTGCGGGGAGGCACTGTGTGCCGGGAGCTCGGTTTCCACATCCAGTGTTTGGATTAGGGCAGACGCAGTCCCTGTCGCTGTTTACGTGGCCGGCCCTCCGCTCTCCCAGGCCCCTGTGTGCGCGTCTGCTGGCTGCCTCCCTGCCGTGCCCGGGCCGCAGTGGTGGGGGGGACGTGCCCAGGCCTGCAGCTCCCGGCCGCCCTGGTGCCTCTGGGCTGGGAGAGGGCCCGGTCTGCCGCCTCCTGGGACAGCCCAGGTGGGACGGGGCTTGGTCAGCGTGGATTTGGGGTGCGTGTTGGGGCTGGGAAAGCCCGGCCTGCTGTCTAGAGTGTGCTCTGTTAGACCCCAATTAGCCTGGTATGCGGGACTGTGACCTCCCGCCCCCCTGGTGACAGGGCCGTGGGACCCACTCCCAGGCCCCTTTCTGCCCTTGCCAGACAACTGGAGTCCCCGACCCAGGAATGCTTCCGGGGGTCCCCCCCTCTCTCAGCCTGAGGTCCAGACCCCGGGATTTCAGCCCTGCCAGCAGCTGGCTGAGGGGCTGGCGGGTCACTGTCCCTGCGGGCGTTGGTCCTGAGCAGGGCGGGGAGACCGAGCGAGTGTGGAGGTCACACAGTGAGTTGGGCAGGGAGCTTAACCCCTGCTGCCCCCAAGTCCGGGGGCCTTTCTTGGCTACAGGGTGACTGCGGGAGCCCCGTGAAAACAGTGGCGTGTGTCCGGGGAGACTCACCAAGACCACCTTGGACACAGAGCTGGGGGTCTGGGACCGGGCGAGTCATCTGACTGGGGGGCGGACTGGGAGGCACCTTGTGGTGAAGCCAGACATCCTGGGGGTCCCTGGGAGAGGCTGGGAAGAGGAGGTGCAAACTCAATTTGGGGAGCTGCGTCGGGAAAGGGGGGTGGGCAGCAGGTGACCAAGCTGGTGGATGGTCCTGAGAACTGCCCCCCCCCGCACCATGGGAGCCTGGGGCCGTCAGGCAGTGGGGTGATGCCAGCACTCGGGGGGTGTGACGGGCTGGGGGTGGGAGAGACGGGGCAGCCCTGAGCTCTGAAACACCTGCTGAACCTCGTGAGAAAGGACCAGTAGAGGCGGGTGGGGTGGGGACGTAGACTCTTCTGTGACCTCCAGGGAGTTGTTTCCCCTCTGGGTCACCGCTGAGCCTTCCGCCCCTTAGCTGAGGTGGCCACGTGACGGTGACGTGGCCCTGCCACGTGGAACCACACCAGCCTCAAGGCCTGGTGGCACCATGATGCTCAGCTCTGGAGTGTGGACACTTGGTGGCCCCAGGGCTCCCACAGTTGGCTCCACGGACCCCAGCCCCGGTCAGAGTGGTCTCAGGAGCCCTGGTTCTGGCCACACCATGGCTTCGCTGAGGGACTTCTTGAGCCTTTGCCCGGCCCCCCGCCAGGCCTGCCGAGCACACTTGGTCCTCAAACATACTCGACCCTGGGACCCCAACTTGGGCAGGGCCCTGCGGAGACCCTCTTTGGGCGGCGCTAACCTGCGCCTGCCTCCAGCTGCGGGGCTTGGGCGGTGTCAGAGGGCGCGAGGCTGGGCGCCGGTGCTGCTCTCCCCGCTGGTCTTCACGGCCGCCCTGCGGGGTCAGTGCTGCCAGTGCGGCCATTTTACGGAATGGGACACTGAGGCACAGGGCCGTGGCCCTTGCCCAAGGCAGCCCCGCCTCTCCTCGAGGTGACTGGAGCCCCTCCCAGGCCTGGTTCCTGGGTGGGCGGGAGGGGGGTGGACCATACACTCCCCACCAGGCCATGCCGCTCCCTCCCCTCCTGTCTCCTTTCGGGCCTCAGTGCCCCCCCCCCACTGGCTGCTCTGTCTTTGGGATGCGGCCAGGTCTCCAGAGGGCCGTTCAGTTGTCTCCTTCCCAGCCCTCCAGCTCAGCGGTCTCATTCCCTCTCTTCTCCTTCAGTGGCCCCCTGGGGGTCTTTGCTCAGCGAGATTTCCTCAGGGACCCCTGAGCCCCTCAGCTTTAATTTTCACTGGCCCTAGCATCTGAGCCCCTCACCCCCCCACACCCCCACACTCACCAGGCGAGGGCTTTGGTGGGTGAAGCCCCTGGCTTGGGAGGTGGCCCCACCCACGGGCACTCCATCCCCTCCCCTGCAGGACGGCTGTGTGGTCTTGGGTGGGGACGGGGGACAGAGGGACACCAGCCACAGAGGTTCCTCCCACGTGTGTCTGCTGTCACTGTCATTGCTGGGTGCAGGTGCGGGCCCAGCTCCTCTGCCCCGGACAACCAGGCAGCCAGGCCTGAGCCTGTTCCTCCTTTCAGGGGTTTGGGAGGGAGGGGCTGGGGTCACCCAGCCATGACGGAGCTCAGCCTGCTCTGTCCCACCCCACGCCCTGCTGCCGGCTGGCCCATGGCTCTCACCGTCTCCCCCAGGGACCCCCTGGCCTCCCTTTCCTCCCCCGTCCCTGCCACTCCCTGCTGGGGGCTCTGTCCCCTTCCTCTTTTCTTCCCTTTTTGGGAGAGGGAGGTCGGTGGCTGAGTCTTTGTGACCCTGAGATTTAGCCCTTGGGTACAGGAGCAGACCCTGGGTTCCAAGCCCTGCCCCTCCACTAACCGTGTGACCTTGGACACTTCGAGGTGACCACACCTGGCGGCGTGGGGCCCAGCCCCCAGGTTGCAGGGAAGTGGGACAGTGCACACCTGGCCTGGGGCCTGTGGCACCCAGAACAGCGACAGTAGGTCCAAGGTGCTGTGTGGGCACCGTGGCCTGGGGATGGGACCACGCCCAGCGGTGGGGAGACTGGGCCCCACCTCTGTCTTGGTGGCATGGCCAGGTCACTCCCTTCACCCTGTGCCTCCGCCTGACCTCTGGCTGGGGTGACGCTTTGGGGCCTTTGTTGCTTTCCTGGGCAAGGGGGGACCCGGCGTCAGCAGACCCCCAGGGCCAGGACCAGCGCCGGGCGCAGGACACGGCGTCCTGGCTGCATTCCTGTCACTCGCAGTCGGCTCAGGGCACGTGCCCCCAGCCCAGCCCCCGGACTTTTCTGCTCTGCGTGGGGTGGGGCTGCTGGAGCCCAGCGGGTGCCCCCCCCCCACTGGCACTCTGGGAAGTGGACGCATCCGGCCTGTGGGGGGTGGAGGGCTGAGTGGTTCTGGGTCGCAGGTAGCAGAGGCTCCGCCCTGCCGGGGAGCCCGAGGGGTGGACGGCCTGGCAGCCCTGGCATTGGCTGGCCCCACGGCTAGCTCCCCGACACCCACCTCCCCAGCAGGCCACTGGGCGGGCTGTCTCCCGCTGCGGCCAGCAAGCGGGATGCTCCACGGCCTCCCAGGGGCCGTCCCTGCCGGTCCGGGCTGGAATCCAGGGAATTGGCTGTTCCGTGCTGCCTGGCTTCCCACCAGCTCCAAGGACACAATCGACCCTGGTTATGAGCCTGGGACTCCGGGGAGATGTCTGTCTGCAGCACGTGGGCGGCAGCAGGCCGTCGGGGGACGGGGCCCTGCCCTGCCAGGTTCGCGTCCGGCCCCCGCACCGGGGCAGCAGGCCTAGCTGGGTTCAGTCTTCTCCTTCTCACAGGGTTCACTCAGGCACCGGGTGAGCATTAATTGAGCACCCACTGTGTGCCTGGTGCGGCCCCAGTCCCAGTTCTGGTCGGCCAGCCTTCCCCACCTTCTCGCCTCTCTCTGGGACCCTGCCCGTCCTCCCCACCCCCGGATGGGCCTGGTGCCCTGCCGTGGTCCCGTGGTCTGTCCCCGCAGCTCGGCACTGCCCTGGCAGGTCCCGGGGCCAGGGCTGGGCCCGTGCGGCATGCTGCCCCCAGGTCACCGTGCATGGGGGCTCACGTGCTGGGGGGGGCCAGGGGACTCGAGAGGCAATGACAGCCGTCTCCTGCGGCTCCAGGCCTCCTTGGTGGGGCGCACCTGTTGCCCCCCACGAGGTTGTGAACAGGCCCCAGACCCAGCCAGGCTCCTCCGCGACGGCCCCTTGCCGGGCCGCAGGGGCTCCAGGAGGGACACGTGTTCTGCCCACCCTGCAGATGGCGAAACAGCCTCAGAGGGTTTAATGACGTGCCGGGGTCGGCAGGGTGGGGCGCGGCCTCCGTCACCAGGGCGGGCATTGGCATCTGTTGCCTTAAAACCCTCCCAGGTGCGCTAAGAGGCCGGCCCTGTGGCAAGGTCCCGCCCAGAAACGTGCCGCTCCTCCGGTGCCCGTGCTCCTGCCTCTGCAGAGAGGTCCCCGCGCTCCGCCGACCCTTCACCCGCCCTCGGGGAGCCGCCTCCGGCCCCCTCCCCACCCGGGGGTGCTCGGCAGCCCCGCGGGAAGGAAGAACTGGCGAGGAGGGGTGCTGCTGTCTCCACGCGTGGGAGCCCCGTGTCTGCGCAGACCCCGCCGTGGCCACACAGCAGGCCTGGGGCACTCCCACGGCGCACACGTGTGCTCACACACGCACACGCACAGGGTCCGTCCACGCGGGCCCTAGCACAGCTCGCAGGCGTGCCCCGCCGCAGCTCCGCCCAGAGCCGGGCAGTGGGCTGCCGCGTGCCCCGCCGGCCTGCCACCCCCTCCCTGGCAGCTGGGAGCCTCGTTTTGCAATTCTTGCATTTATCGTACGGTCCTTTATGTCGGCAGAAGCTTTCAAAACACTTTGGGCTTGTTTACCGAGCTGTGCGAGAACATTTTGTCTCCTCTCCAGCTCAGCCTTCCAGAAGGATCCAGAACGTGCCCGGCTCCTGCCCGGGCCAGCAGTAGCCCCTGGCTTCTTAAAGGGCCCGCGGGGCTCACCTGAGGTGGGACAGTGGGGCTCGGGCAGAGGCCAGCAGGCCAGCCCCTCGCCACCCCCGGGCTGCTGGGTCCCGGCTCTGGGACTCTGTTGAAATGATGCATTAGGGGCTGGGGACCGGGAACCGGTGCAGACCGGGAACCGTGACTCAGAGCCACCTCCCGCCTCGGCAGGCCGTTATAGGGGACTGTTGCGAGAACGGCCCCGTTATCATTGTTACCTTGTACCTAGATTTGGCAAGACAGCCCTGCCCGGGCACCCCGCTCAGCCGCTCCCTGAAACAGGGCCAGAGGAGCGGGGACAGCGAGACTTTGTTCCTCTCTGTTTAAGGCCCGGGCTGTGAGGGGCCCCCCAACAGAGTCCCCAGCTGCTGCCCCTGGGGTGAGAGCCCCACTGGCAAGGACCAGGCACCCCGCTGTCCCCAGGGCCAGCCCAGATCGCTCCTGGGCTCTTGCTGAAGCAGTGAGTGGGGCCTGGGAGAGCAGATTCCCGGGAGCTGTGAGCCGGGCGGGCGGCTGGCTTCCGGCCCCAACCTGGACACCAGCCGCTGCGAGGCCTGGTCAGTCCCAGCCCCTCGGGCCTCTGTCTCTCACCCCTGACCCACTCTAAAACCGGGAGGGCAGCGGATCCACGCCTGTTCTTCTCACTCTTCCAGCTGGGGCTTGGGGAGCCGGGCTGCTCCCCCCTCGTCCCCACCGTCTCCCCACGCCTGGTGCTCTGCCCCGGGCTGGCGAGAGCAGAAAGCAAACCTGCCCGGCGCTGGGCATTTTCACTCCCAGACGGGGCTGAACTGGCTCCTGGTCGCAGGGAGGGCCCAGCCCACTGCCCCCACCCCACAGGACGTGGCCAAAAGGGGCATTGCCCTCGCTCCCCACCCGCCTCTGCACCCTGCCCCGTGCACCCCTCCTCAGCAGGGCCTCCGGACGCACCCCCAGGGGAGAGCTGCGTGTCCAGCCTTAATGGTCTCGACAGGTCCCATCCCCTCTGCCTGCCCAGCGGGCACAGCCTTACCTCTCGCCCCTCGAGCACGTTCGCTCCTACGGGAGCCCCCGTGGCTTCGCGTGTGCAAAGGAGCCACTGCCGCGTGTACCAGGCGAGTGTGAGATGGTTCCGGGACACCTCAACCCCTCTTGGCCCCCAGGTCTGGGCCAGGGGCCGGGCTGGGCCGAGCCCCCTCCGTCCCCAGCCGCAGTGGAGCTGCTTCAGGCTCTGGTCTGGCCTGACCCATGGGCCGGTGAGACCCCTGGGACAGAGGCCGCCGCTGGACCCGGCCCACGTCTGCTGACACAGCCTCGGCCCTCTGGCCTCCCCCCTTCCTCCTCCCCTGCCCGGCGGTCCCGCCCGGCTCCCCTGTCCTGAGAGCAGGGGCTGCCCTGCCTGCCTCCAGGGCCCCGACCACGTGGGCTTCAGTGTCCACCCTTGAGGGCAGAACATCCCCATAAGGGCCAAGGGGACAAAACGGGCAGAGGTCTGTTGGGAGCGGAGACTGGGCACAGCCGCGGTGGCGCGCACAGGCCGAACTCCCCGAGCGGGGGCTGCCTCCTGGGCGGTGGTGCTGGCTCCGTCCGGCCCACGGGCTTTGTGTCAGCAGCCCGTGCAGGCCTGGGCAGGCGACTGCCTCCCTGCACCTAGCTTTCACACACTCACAGCAGGGTGGTGCTGACGGTGGGGGCCGCGGGGCGTGCGCCCGTCTGTCCCTCCGGGGCAGGTGGAGGGACTTGGAAAAGCAAAGCCCATCCCGGGCGCAGGGTCTCTGCCCTGCTGCCTTCAGGTGCCAGGGCTCTGGGCTCCAGGGCCAGCCTGGGAGGACAGTGGCCGCCCCGCAGGCTCCGTCCCTGGGCAAAGGAGGCCCTGATGGGCCGCGCAGGCCGCCCACATGCAGGGCTCGCTCCTGAGCCGCGCTGTCCCCCGCCCCCCGCCTTCTCCTGGACACACGGCCCCGGTAGGACTTCTCTGAGCCCTGGAGAAAATGGGACAAGTAGGAGCCCCCGCCCCACTCCCACCACGTGCCGCTCAAGGACAGGACCGTGGCTCCCTCCAGAGCAGGGCTGTCCCCCGACTCGGCTGCCCGGAAAGTGCCGGATGGTCCCAGTGCTGGGAGGAAGCACTGGCGCCTCCTCAGACCCCAGGCCTCTCCCCCCCCTCCAGGCTCCCCGGACAGCGGGTCAACTCCTGGAGGTCACTCGCCTCTGGCTTCCCCTCCTCCAGCCCTTCACACAGCAGCTGGAAGGATCTTTCTAGAACGCACATCTTACCGTGTCATCGGGGCTGCGCAGCCCTCCGTGCCTGCCCATGCCCTGCAGACACTGGAGGCCCCAGGGGACCCCACCCGCGCTGGCACTCCCTCCTCTCCCGTCTCCCTGTGGAACCCGCCAGGCCCAGCCGCTGCTGGCCCTTGGCCACTGCCCCAACCTGTGCACCTGTCTGGGGCCGTCCCCTCCCCTCCTGCCCAGCACCCCAGCTCTTCCTCCTTGCCCAGCTCATGCACCCCCTGCCCGGGAGGCGGGTGGTGATGGAGGCGCATGGATTTTTACTGCTGTCCCCACGAGCTGTGTCTCCTGGGGCCTGGACTGCAGGGGACCAGGGTGTCCCAGGCTCTGGTTGTTGGGGCCTGCGGGGATGGTCTCTCTTGTGCCTGGCACTGCTGGCCAACGGTGGCCAGGGTGGGTGTCCATTGTCCCCGGGGCTGGGGATTACTCATGGCTCATCCCAAAGGCCTTTTACGTCCCCTGCTGCCAGCGTCTGTTTGTTTCAGTTCCTATGGCAGTGCCCTGGCTGGGACGTTCCGGGACGTTCCGGGACAGCCGGGCTCCTCGCTCCCAGGCTGTGATTTTCCTCTCTGCGTGTCTCCTCCCCTGTCCCCTGCCCTGCATGGGGCTGGGGCCTGAGCTGGGGTCAGGGGCTGCCCGCCGGCCCTGGGAGATGAGTTGTTATGGATTCCGGGTCTACCTGGCCATGCCGGGGTCTTCCCTGCCCCCTTTCCTTGGCTACACACAGTGTCCGGGAGCTGCAGCCTGGTCTTTCGCTCCCACCTCCACCTCCACCTCCCCCTTCCCCCGCCCGGTGCTCTGGGAGCCCCTGTGCCCCCGCAGGCTGTGCCCAGCCCCGCCCTGACAGCGATGTCCTTTCCAGCCGTCCTGGTGCTGCACGGCTGTCATGGCGGGGGTGTGAGGGCGGGGCCCAGAGGTCGCAGGGCAGCGCTCTCTGCGGCGACGGCAGAGGCAGCTTCACGTTTCCTTGGTTTCCGAGTCCCCGAGTCACTGTGACGGAAGAAAACAGTGTGTGGTGAGCTGACGGGGTCAGAGCCTGTCGGTGAGGATGCGTGACTGCCACCTTCCCTGCAGAGCAGACGCGCTGTCCCGGTGACGTAGTTGTGCCCTCTGGACAGGCGGGGAAACCGAGGCCAGGAAGAGCCAGGCAGGGCGGACCCCCAGGAGAGGGGCGTCGGGGGCTGTGGGCTCCCGGGGTGATTCATGGATCGCGCCTCGAGTCCAGTTGGTGGCACACCCTCCGCTGGGCTCGGCCCGGGAGCCGCTGCGTGTCCTGAACACGCTTAGGCCGCGGTCCCGGGAGCTCCGAGTGGGAACCGGGCCGCCTGTGTCTCCGGCACCTGCCCTGGGTGTTCACACCGAGGAGGCAGCGGGGGTTTCTGCGCCTGTTTCTCATTTGCTCGCACAAAGCTCCGAGCGGCTTTGCCCAGGCCCGATGGGCCTCCCGAGCCTTTTATCCGAGACACAGGAAGCTGCGAATTCTGCCAGAGGAAGATTAAGGGATCGGCCTCCGGCCATCTCCCTGGAGCTAACCTCGGGTTCACATGGCCTCCAGATGGGAGTCAAGGCCTCTGCCTACCCCGGCCTGGGGGGTCCGGGCTCTGCGACTGCCCTGGGGCTGCTCTGGCAGAGTGGGCTCTGCGTGGCATCGCTTTGGAACCCGGGGGTGTGGACCCTGAGGGACCCGCAGTTTCCAGGCTGTGTGGCAAGTCACGTGGGAACTTCCGCTTTCTCACCGACGGATGGGAAGGGTCACACTGGCCCTTGGGACGATGCTTAGAGTCGGAAATAACATGGGACTGCAAGGCGGGCGCTGGGCACCCAGGGGCTGCTCTGCGCGGGGGTGGTGGTGATGGGCATGGCCAAGACCCCCGCACCCCCCAGGCCCACGGGTTTCTCTCTCACTTGTCAGGGCCAGCTCACGGCCAGCGGGCAGAGATTGCTCTAGAGTGGTGGGGGTGGTGGCCACTCAGCTGTGGGCCCTGATGGCTGGGGGTTTGTCCCTCCCCCGAGGGCTGATGGGCCGCACAGGTAGGAAAAGCAGCCCCCACCTGGGCTTCTGGCTCCGGAGCCGCCCAAGGCAGAACTGCGGGGAGGGGCCCGGGGTGCCAGGCCTCTGGAGTGGGCAGCGGTAGGAAGCCCCCCCACCCCTACCTGGATGGGCAGCATGGGAAACGCCCTCCCTCTGCCTGCGCTCCCCCTGCCTGGGTGTGCAGCGAGGGGCCTGCGCAGGGGTGGCTGTCATCCCTTAGGGTGACAGCCTTGGCAGCCGGTCTGGAGCTGGGATGTGAGGGGCAGCTGGTCCCCCAGCTCTGTCCCCCGGAGCCCGCTGGGCCCCAGGGCCTGGGTTTCCCTGAGGTCCCTCGGGGCTGGGGGTGGGGGCTCCGTGTCCTGCCCCCGTGGCCTCATGCTGGGCCTTTGTCCCAGGCTCAAGCAGCTCCCTCCCCCGGTCCGGTCCGAGGGGTGCAGGGGCATCCGCACCCGGGAGGGCTCGGGGGCCCTGGGGAAAGGTCTCCATGGCGATGCCCGGTGTGGCGTGAGGACGCGGGGACCGCCGGCCCCTCCGCGGTCGGCGGTTTGTGGACTCTCTGTGTGGTGTGTTTTCATGTTTATGCGGCGGTTAGAAATGGCATTCTGTCAGGGAACCGGGTGCCCCTCTGGCTGGGGGGCCACCGGGGAGGCCTCAGCTTCCCAGCAGGCCCCTTCTGGGTGGGCAGGAGGGGAGGGCGGTGGGCGGGGGCTCCTCGGGGCTGAGGCAACTCGAGCCACCCGGCTCCGGGGAGCAACAGGGCTTAACTAGGCCGCAGCCAGGAGGGATTGCAGTCGGGGGAAACGCCCTCCTGATGAGGCCAACAGTGCGGGTTTGACGTCTCACACTCCACTCGACTCAGAGAGGGTTAATTAGGCGCCTACTGTGTGCTAGGCTCGAACTGGCACGGCGTTGTCAAAGCGCACTGTTCCTCGAGGGCCCACCACGGGGCAGGGGGGAAGCAGCTCCGCGGAGGGGCCCGGCCGGCTCCCCTGCCGTCCCGTCCAGCCTGCATGCCGCGGCGACAGCGTGTGCCCTGGCATGACGTGGCCGGACACACGTTGGTCACCTTCGTACTCTTCGTCCCGAGCCCAGCACTGCAGTCTGACCACGCGCGGGGCAGCAGACGGAGCCCCCCCGGGGACACTCCGGACACCTGACCGGCACTGCCCACGCCGTCAAGGCCATCAGAGTCAAGAAGTCTGGGAAACCGGCACGGCCAAGAGGAGCCCAAGGAGACGTGAGGACTGAGTGTCCCGTGCCGCCCTGCGTGGGGTCTTGGGACAGGACAAGGACATGAGGGAGACCAGGGAAGCCGGAAGCGGCGCGTATTTAGTTCAGAGGCCGTGTGGACGCTGGGTGGCGGCTGTCCGCCGCGCACGCTCAGCCAGCTGTGTGTGACGGTGGGTCTGCGTGAGGTCAGGGCTCTGCACCATCTTCTCAATCGTGCTGTGACTCGAACTCTTCTAGACAAATACAGTTTATCTCCCGAAAGGGAGTCCCAGGGCCAAGCTCACCGGGGGATGCCGTCAGCCCTGTGTCTCTGCAGATCGCAGCACAGACGGGGCACGAGAGACCGTGCAGTGAAGCCCCAGTTTGACTCGACCCACCGTTTCCCACCCCTACCTGCCCGGCCAGGGCCTTGCACGTGTGTGCCGTCTACGCACTCCCAAAGACGGGGCCTCGGAGCGGCGGCCCCTGAGAAGCCCCAGACGAGGTTGCTGGAGACTCGCGATCTGCCCCTTGCCCTGTTTCTGTTCTTTAGGGGAAGCTCGAAATGCAGCCAGTGTGTTTTTGCCCTGCAGGCTTGCTCCCTGCAGCACGGGGCAGGAGGGGCGTGAGGCCCGCGCTCCTTCTGAGAGGGGCACGAGACAGCGCTTTCCGGAGTCAGCTTGCTGCCTCTGCACGGTACTCTGAGCTGCCCCGCATGCTTGCGGGCTCTGTGTTCCCCAGGGCAGGGGGTGCCCCAGTGGTACAAGGAGAGTATGGAGAGGAGCCAGGTGGGAGGCGGGAGGGGGGGAGGCCCGGGTTCTAATCTCTGTCTTGCTGCAGACTCTCCAGGTGACCCTGGTGGGGGGAACGTTGATGTTGACGGGGACTTGGCAATCACCTGATCGCCAGCCGGGGTCTAGGCAAGACTGCAGAGCCGGTGCTAGGAGGGTTAACAGAGAGGACTGAGTACAGGCGGCTGGGCAGGAAGAGCACAGGGGGGTGATATTAGTAGCCCTCGGGGCCTCCATGGAAGGTGGGGTGGCCCCGCCAGAGAGGAGCCCCAAAGCAAAGATGGGGGGACACCCCGGCTTGTTCCTTCCTCCCACCCTCCCATCCCTGCTGGAGGCCCTGGCGGAATGCACCCAGCGCCTAGGTGTGGGGCTGGCTGGCAGCCCCGTAAATGACACTGAGCAGGGAAGGGCGAGGACAGGGAACGGAGCCGAGGTCGTGCAGAGCGAGCCTGGGCCCCTGGGATAAGGTCCTCACAGGACAGGGTGGACATGGGGACTCGGATGGGGATGGAGCAAACGGAGGCCACACAGCACAGCCAGTTAGAGGCAGGCCTGGGGTTTGAACCTGTGGCTCATGCCACCTCCGGCCTGGACATTCTGAGTTTTTTCTCGGTCGCAGACCACTTTGAGAATCTGATGGAAGTCACAGACCCTCTTCCAAAAAAACGCACGCACGTGAATCCTTTGTGCACGATTTCAAGGGATCTAAAGGTGCCCTGCAGCCCACCTAAAGACCCCAGCTAAGGGTCTCTTCAGTGGCTCTTGTGTCAGTTCTCCCTGGAGATCAGAGCAGCCTCATGGGCCATGGTCAGATGAAACTAGAGAATGGGGTCCCACGGCCCTGCCGCACCCCTTTGAGGGAAGGCAGTGCAGGCGGAAGCAGCTGGTTCAGAGAGGGGGCCCCGGGAAGACCTGACCCCGTGTTTCCCGTGCTCTGCGTCTTGTCTCACGTGCTGGTCTGGACGGCGGTATCTCTGTGGCTCAAGGACTCTGGACTTTTCTTCCCTGCACACTCTCCTCCCGGGATGGCTGCCGTCCCCTCCCCTCGAAGGCTGCCACCTTGCACGTGAGCGGGATGGCAGCAGCCTTCCCACACGGAGCCAGGAGGGACACAGACGTGTCTGGGTTCAGATCCCTGGAGTGTCACTTCCCAGCTGGGCCTCCGCCTCACACCTGTGAACATCCACAGCCCTCGGGCTGCCGTGAGGAGCAGAGGAGACATGTGTAGCGTGCCTGGCCGTGTTGACTGGCCTGTGAGCCATAGTGTTCGTTCTGCTAGGATCGTTATGGTCGGAAGTACCGAGGTGGCCTCCTGGATGGCCTTCACCTCCAACGCCAACCTTGCTTGTTGACATCTCATCTTTTGTGATGCCTTTGAAAATAAAATACTTGGGTAAAGTGCCTTGTGTTTGGACTATCCAGAGGGCGATGGAGTGACACGTTTGCCGTGCTGAAGGAAAACAGCCGTCGCTCTGGAGTTCTAGACCCTGAGAGGACATCGTCGGATGTGAAGGGGCTCATCTCAAATCAGGGCTTTTCCATGTGACGGTTTCCACCATGAGACTGGGGGAACCTAGAGACCACAGACACACTCTGTGCACCTGTCTGCCCCGGTGCACCCGGCAGGGGCGTGCAGGGTGGAGACGAGGCGGGTGGTGAGCAGAGGAGCCGAGGGTGTGGGTGGGGCGTGGGGCTGAGGCCCAGACCTTCAAACCCAGGCCTGCCGTTTAGTGACCGTGTGGGGATTGACTTTATGTGTCGACTTGAACGGGCCGTGGGGTGCCCAGATATTTGGTTGAACACACAATTTCTGGGCGCGTCTCTGAGAGCGTTTCTGGGTGAAATTGGCATTTGAAGGGTGGAATGAGGAGAGCAGCGGCCTCCCCAGCGTGGGGGGGGCGGTGCTCCTTCAATCCACTGACGTTCTGAGTGAATAACAGCTCGTCCATAGCCTTACGGTGGTGCAACTCTTTTGTCACTACAAAACATCCCTTTTTATTCCCATTTCTTGATTATATAGCTTCAAAATATGTAAAGGAAAAACTCGCTAAAATAAAAGAAAAAATAGACATATCCATAATCATACTTTTTCATGTATCCAAAAGACTAAGCAGACCAAAAAATCACTATGAATAAAGAAGATCTGAACATGCTTAACAAACTTGAACTCACTGACAAATAGAGAACAGTGTACCCAACAGCAGAGTACACGTTAATTTAAGTGTGCAAGAAACATTTACCAAAACTGACCAAAGCTGGGCCATGAGGAACTGTCAACGAGTTTTAAATGACTGAAATCATGCAGAATAGGTTTTATTACTGTAAGACATTGAAGCTGGAAACTCATAGCCACAACAACAAAAATAAAGAAAATTAGAAAATACTGAAATATTTGAAAATTAAGCAATATGCTTCAAACAATCCATGCGTCAAAGAAGAAATGACAACTATATTAGAAAATATTATGAACCATATGACAAAAATGCCATATCAAAACTTATCGGATGTGGCTAAAGCTGTGCTTACAGGCAAATTTATAACCTTAGATACCCATATCAGAAAAGAAAAATGGCAGAAAGTCAATTATCTAAGAATTTGTGGTGATGCCACGATGTGCAGTGTATACACACCCTGCAGATGCACCTCAAGACTGCAGCACCCGTTTCCCGGCTGCTGGGAGCGTGGCCTGTGGCTAACTCACTGCTGAGTTCCCCAGGCCGTGCCTCTGCTCAAAGGGCTGCCTCATCCAGGTTCAAGCCTGCACCAGAGGCTGGGGGGTGCGGGCAGAGGCTGGTGGGTGCACATGTGGGCCGGGGAGTCTGAAGGTGGTGGGCTTGAATCTTGGCCCCTCCACTCCTCCTCGGATCCTCAGCGCCTTGGCGTTCCCTGCTGTCACCTGGGCCAACGCGCTCACAGCACCTTCTGCTGGGGACTGTCTTGAGGATGCGAGGAGGCCATCTGCCCCTGAGGAGCTCTGGATGCAAGGGGACGGCTCGGTGCTGTCCGCCTGATGAGCCCCAGTCTATAGTCAGGTCCAAGCCCCCTGGGGGCCATGATTGGAGACAGGCACTGCGGCTGCGGGATCAGCCCTCACCACGAGGGCCAGGCTGTTACCATCATCTGCACCGAACGGGAGGAAGGCAGTCGTGGGGTTTGCCCAACCTGGGGCAGAGAGAAGAATCGTCCTGTGGACAGCTCAAGGCACAGGGCAGACCCGTCCAGCCCTCCCTGTTTCTGAAAGAGGGCATTTGTGGCGTTCTTACTTTTCAGCGAGGCTGAGCCACGAAAGCCTGGAAAATTCCATCTCCTGGGGCAAGAGCGAGCGCTCCGTCCTGGCAGGAAGTTCAGCCTCCAAGTTCATTGGGAACTGTCTCCAGACCCTCCTAGACCAGAGTCCTGCCTGCCCTGGGGACTCTTGGCCTCACTGCCAGTGCCTGGCCTCTGGGTGCCTGCCTCTCCCGCCCACTGGTCCTGATGCCAGGAGCCCCTGGGTCCCCGACTTTGGCTCCCTGACCCTGGGCCCCCGAGGCTCATTGTGCCTCTCTTGCCTGCGGGTCGCTGGAGAGGTTCTGGATTTTGGGGTTTAATCACCACGAACCCGGGGCACGAGGAAGCTGCTGCAGTGGCCCCGTCCCAGGCCCTTCCCCGGGTCTGCCACTGAGGCACAGACAGCCGTGGGCTCCTGGCCTGGCGCCTTCCACAGCAATAAACGACTTGATTAGAGTCACCGCGCTCGGGGAGGCTGACACAAATTATGCTTGTGCACTGGGTGGAAGAGATTTCTCTAAGTTTAATTATAATTTAAGTGTAAAATATGCCTCTTGTGTGGGAGTTTCGCGCCTTGTGCATAATCGCTCCCCGCTCTCTCCCAGTCAGCCCCTTACGACGGCTCTGTGCGCTGTGAGCGATTAATTTATAGGCTGGTAATAGGCTAAAACAATGTTTAAAGTCATCGTACCCAATGTAGCATGTGCGGAGGGCGGAGGTAATAATTATTTAAAGACCCATTTGATTACCCTGGAAGGGCTCCCGCGGCGCCGTTCCCACCCGGCCTGCGCAGGTACCCTCAGACGTGGGGAAGGGCTCCGGGGCGCTAATTTGGCAGTGAGGACACTAACCCAAGCAGGGCTTGCTCGGGGTGGGCGCCCGCGGAGGAGGGGGGCCTGGCCTCCCCCGGCCCCTCATTAGCCAAGTCAGGGCAGAATTCTTCCGCCACTCGGAGGCCGTGGTTGCAGGAGACGTCTGGCTGCAGCCCTGAGTCTAGGGGAGGGAGGGGAGCGTGAGGCATTGTCCAGAGAGGGGTGTGGAGGGCGAGCCCACGGAAGGGTCTGGAGGACCAGTGCCCAGCAAAGAGGAAGTTTGCAGCAAAAATGCTGCAGAATTGAACCAATTCTCTCCTCGAAGTTGTCTGGGCTGCAGCTTGGGCTCTGAGCTGTGGGTGGGATGGGCTGGGGGTGCAGAGGAGAGCAGGGCACCCCCATTCACACACTGGGGGACCCAGGGGGCAACAGGTCCGGGGTCGGCCCTGGCCCTGCTTTGGTACCAGTCTGTCCCTGGGCCCGGTGTTCCCTCTGTGGGGACAGCCCTGGGGAGGGCCTCTCCCTTGAGACCTGGTGCCCACCCTGGCCCGGGCTGCCGCTGACCCCCACCCCTCCTCGCTAACCCCTGCTGCCCCTCGGCGGACGCTGCTGGGACTATGTTCACCCAGCTGTCCCTCTGCTTGACGCGGCAGACGGGCTGAGGACAGGCCGAGGGAGGGAAGTGAGGCCTGGCTGGCGGGACCAAGGTGAAGGGCTCACCCCACCCAGTCCCGTCCGCTCATTCACCGTCCCCGACCTGTCACTCGCCCTGGCCAAGCCCCCGGGTGTTTCAGAAGGCCCCAGTCTGGGCTCCAGGAGTCCCATGGGCTTAGCCGGGCTGCGGGAGAGACGCCCGTAGGAGGGGCCACGTGAAAATGACAACGGCAGCCAACTGGCACTTCACACCTGCTCCCCCCCCCGCCCCCGCCGCGCCGCCTGCCTCCCATGGGGGTGGTCCCGTGATGCGTTGGAATCCCAGCATCTCCGCGATGAAAGCCCGGGGCCCGGGCAGGCTGAGCCTCGGGTCCTGCGGCTCACCTTCAGTAGGACGTTGGGACTGGAATCGACGTCACTCGGATTCTGGAATCCAGGCTCTTGAGAAAGCTGTGTCGTCTGCGAGTCCAGGAAGAGTCCCGGAGGGCAGCTGGCAGGCCGGGTGACCTGGGGACGGCGCCCGGCCCCCCCACCCGGGCAGGCTGTGGGCAGCTGGAAGGGCCACCCGGGCTCAGCAAAGCCCCGTGTGCTGTGATACGGACAGGGATAGGGAGGACAGCGCCCACTCGCAGGGAGAATCCATCACACTCAGGAAAGAAAACCTGAGCACCCCAACCCGCTGAGGCCACCCCTTCCTGGTGGCTTGTTCCGGGCTCAGGGACTGGCCCTTGGTCTAATTTCTCACAGGGTCTTCACGGCAGCCCCATTGTATGTAGGGGTCCTCCGAGGAGAGAGGGAGGAGAACCCCACCCCACCAGGCGTCTGCCCTCCCCCTGCTCCCCGTCAGGCAGAGGGAAGAAGGCAAGAGGGTCCTCAGCGACCTGGTGAACTGTGAGCCCCCCAGCACCAGGGAGGAGGAGGAGCCCCGAGCACAGAGCTGTAGCCCCACTTCCAGCCTGGGGGACGCGGGGAGGCTTCCCTGAGGTGGGGGCCATGCGATGTCCCCCTGTCGAATGGGGACAGCGTAGCGCCCCCACCCCTGCTCCAGGGCGAGGAGTCAGCGCAGTCACACCTAGAAGGAGGGACCCAGGGCCAGGCACCCAGGAGGTGCCTAATTATGGCTCAATAACCAGCAAAGGCCTCGGCTTCTTGCAGCGGGAACGGGGTCAGAAGAGGGGGGCAGCGGAGGCCCCTCCCCCAGCCCCATTCTGCTGCCCGGCGTGGGAGCTGCTCAGCCTGGGTTTGAGTCCAGGCTCCACGGCTTCCGTGGGACCCTAGAGCGTGTGGGACAGGGACGGGAGCATGAGGGGGGCAGGGAGGGGCTGTCCCCAGGGCCGAGGGAGGGGTGGGCAGGGTCAGAGGCTTCCAGCCCCCATTTCTCTGGGCGGCCCGGGATGAAACCACACAGCAAAACGTGAGTGTTTCCTCTCCCCCCCACCTGCTGCCCACGGCCCCGCCCAGTGTTTCGGCAGGTCCTCACTTCCAGGATCACGACACTCACGCCCAGTCTCTCTGAGGACGACGCCAGGACCCTTGTGGGCATTTCAGGGGACAGATTTGGAAGTGTGTCCTTTCAGGAGAGCCATCCCAGGATGGACCAGCTGGCTTTGGGAGGGAGTGAGCACCCCACCCCCAGTGGTAACCAAGCAAAGATTCGGGGGCCATCCCACAGAGGTGTCATGTCGGATTCAAGGCCACCTCAAAGTGACCTTGGAACCCACAGCCTCCGCGTTGACCTCACGGCCCTGCCCAGGGGCACGTGAGCCCTACCTGGACACCCCTGCGCCTGCCCGACCCGGGCCTCCATCCCTGCTCGGGAAACCTGACCCTGCGGCTGCTTGAAAGAAGAGAGGAACTTGGGTTTGATGTTTTGAAGAAGTGGCTTTTTATCAGAAAGCCCCCGGGAGTCTGGGCCGCAACCAATGAAATTATATCTGTTGTCTCAAGGAGGGAAGAAAACTTGGGCTGATGGTTATTGAGATTTATGGCTTCCCCTGAGCCCAATCGCTTCGGATCTTTCTAACAGCTGGACTAAGTGGTGCTAAGAAGGGCGGCAAGCCTTGGTGGCAGCTAGGCTCCCCCCCCCCCCGTCTGCCTCTCTCCCTGCACTCCTCCCTCTCTTCCTCTCCCTCCCACCCTCCCCTCCCAGCTGCCCCCTGGAGCAGCCTGCAGGACACCCCTGCTCAGCTCAGGGGACCTGAGGGGCAGGGCAGGCGGGGAAAGCTGGGTGACTTCTGCTCCTGGTGCTGTTGGCTGGGGCTGCAGGGATGGGGGTGGAGGGTGGAAGGGCGGTGGCAGTCCTGGCATGCAGCAGGGCAGAGCTCTGACCTCAGCTGGGTGGCCCAGCAGTGTCTGAACTCCTCCGAGCCTCCCAGGGCCAGGGAATGGTGTCCACACTGGGGGCGTGCCACCAGCTGGATGCTGCGTTCAGCAGGTGCTCAACACATGCACGCTCTGGTTGTGCCTTGGCAGGCTGAAGATCTGCCCAGAGGGGGCAGAAGTGGGACCCTGGGCACCACCCTGGTCAAATAAGAAGGAACTTTCCTACGGCTGCCTCAGTGGGAGTGAGATGCCCGTTTCTGGAGGCATGTAAGCAAAGCCAGACAGCCTCTGGCAGGGAGTCGGGGCAAGGTGGGGTCTGCATCAAGGTGAGGCTGACCCAGGCTTACTGGGGCTCGCTCCAACTCTCAGGGCCTCCGGTTGGCCCCCCTGCGATGGCCTGGCCCCGCCAGCCTCCTTGTTTCCTCGTCCACCCAGCATTCCCACACCTGTCGCCCCCAGGGCTGTCTCCCCAGCCCGGCCCCAAGGTGGGCTAAGACACCTGCTGGTCAGGTCTGGAGCACCCGGGGGTCCTGGTGACAGCGGTCGTTGGGCAAACCCAGGGCGGCGAGGCGGGGGTCGCCCCTTCCCAGGGCTGGCTGCATTCAAGGCTGTGCTGCGTGGAGCCAGGCGGAGGTGAGGGTGGGCCAGGTGGGGGCAGGGGCCTCGATCTGCCCCTTGCCACGTGGTGGCAGCTCACGTGTCCTGAACACGGGGCTGGGCACTGCACCTCCCCCTCATCGCTCCCACCAACGCCCGTGACAGGTGGGCCTCGGGGACGGTGCCCAGGTCCTCATGAGCTCTGAGGCCACTCCCCGGCCTCCCGCTGGGGTTGGGCAACTGCCCTACCCCGTCTGTCCCTCCATCCGTCTGTCCATGTGGGGCTGGGCCTTGGCACTGGCCTGGGCCCCTGGGGCGTGCGTGGACTTGAGGCAGGACAGGCACTGCGTGCTGTGGGCAGCCTGTTCTCTCCCCTGCAGTGAGCTGTCACCCGAGGGGTGTGCCCGGGAGCCCCTGGTGCAGGTAGAGGGAGGAGATGCGGGGGGGCTGACCCGACCCCCGCCTGAGGCCTGGGGCCGGCGCCGGCCTACAGACAGGGAACCACTGTTTGCTGCTGTGAGTCACTGAGGCTTGGGCTGGGTTGTCACACAGCAAAAACTGAACAGTACATACTACTGTTACCATCCAGTGCTACCTATGAAGAAACGGAGGCTCAGAGAGGCCAAGGCACTCCCCCGAGGTCACCCAGCTGGCCGGTGGCGCACTGAGAGTGGAGCCCAGGCAGTCTGTCCTCTCAGCCACGGCCCAGCTTGCATCGCCACCTGTCAAGTAGAGTGGCCGCCAGGCTTGGTGTGAACAGGCTTGGGCCGGTGAGGACACTGTGCAGCTGGAAGGACCGTGGGCTTCGGCCCTGGGCGGGAGGGTACTTGGGCTGGGGGTGGGGTGGGGCGGGTGCAGCCGCCTGCCCTGCCCTGGCTCTGGGTTTGGAGGTTTCTGCCCAGACGCTAAGACCAGACACGTTTATTTGCCAAACGCCTCTGCGCTGGGCACCCGCCTCGGCCCTGGCCGGGACAGCCCCCTCTGTCCTGCAGTGCCGAAGCGGCCCCCAGCCGGTACCTCTGCCACTTCCCGCTCCCAGGGCAGCCTCCACCCAGCACCTGAGGGGCCTGCCTAAATCATCGACCTGACCCTACCACATTCTGTGGCTCCCTAGTCCCCTCAGGCTTGAGTCCTGACTCCTCGTCACCTTGTGGTGGCCTGCAAGGCTCTGTCGACCTGAGATTTGCATACAGACCTGTCTCTCTCACACACACACTCATGTCCACACACGCACTCCCACGCTCACATGCACGCAACCCACATACATGCTCCACTCACGCACGTCTCCATGCACGCTGCCCCCCGCTCTGTTCTCGTGCTCATACGGCGTGTCCTGCGGGACAATCCCGTTACTCTCTCTGGGGTGGCTGTGCCCTGGAGGGGCCTCTGCCATACCTGTGGCCTCTGGGGGTGCAGGGTGCAGTGTGCATGGCTCGGAGCCCCCTCTTCCCCAGGGACATTTTCTAGACCTGCCTTAGAGGCCCACAGATCCGGCCCCTCCGCACAAGGGCCCTGGCCCACCACATGCGCCCAGGGGCCCGGCCCTGGCAGAGGGTGGGGTGGGCTTTGCCCGAGGGGTGTGCCACCTGAGTCTCCTCGAAGCCCGGGCCCGGCGTCAAGCAATCCGTGGGGCTTCTCTGCCTGCACAGCTGGGGACTCAGGCGGGACGCCCCAGGCAGGCCCAGCTGCAGGGGACAGGGGAGTAATGGACAGGCAGCGGCTGGGCGCCCTGGCGCAGGATGGCTGAGTCCCGTGGGGATGTGGGGACACCTGCATGTTGAGTGGGGTCCCTCTAAATCCCCGCCTTCTGCAAGCGCTGCAGCACCGCCGTGTTTCCTCCCGCAGGACTTCCCGCCGCCCGGTGGGGGCGGGCGGCCAAGCATAGAGGCGCTGCAGCAGATCTGCCTGCAGGGCGGGGCCGGAGCACCCTGGGAGCCGGGAGAGGGAGGGACGTCTAGGGGAAGGGGACAGCCCTGGGCGAGCGGGTGTGGAGGGTGGGGGCTGGGCACGCTGTGCCCCCGTGTGCTGCAGGAGGCTGGGCTTTGCGAGGTGGCTTTGTGGCAGTGTTGGGACCGGTGTTCCACCCCCGGCGTTGAGGGTGGCCTGTCTCAGACTTGCCTTCTAGAAAGCACAGCTCTGGTGTCGGGCAGGAGGATGGATCCAGGGTGGGACTTCGGGGCCGGGAGGGGCAGAGTGTCAGGAGGGGGTCAGGACTCTGGGGACAGGACCTGCGAAGACGCCGGAACCTCCCGTGAAGGACACACTGAGGTTTCCGTCCACGGTGGCTGTGAGACCCACATGTCCACCACCCAGCAGCTCCACTGCCAGGTCCCTGCCCAACAGAGCATGGTGCAGGGCCACCGCGGCCTTGGTCATGATGACCCCGAGCTGGGGACGACCAGGTGACCTCCAGCAGCGGGCCACAGACACACGTGCGTGTGGGCACCTACACGCGGCACGGGGAGCTCACGCCAAGAGCAGTCAAAGCCAGACACAGGAGAAGAAGCAAGCGGTTGCCCTCAGGCCTGGGGGGGTGACATGGGGACTTTGGGGCCATTTCAGGGGCTGGTGACATCTGTGTTTTGCCCAAGTGGTAGCTGTACAGTCCATTGCTTTGGGACAATTGGTGTGTTATCTGTGCCCTTGGCTGTGTGCTTGTTGTACCCTGATTTTGAAAAGCTAAAGGGTTACGTTTAGCAAGGAGAGCAGTGTCCCCAGGGCAGTCCCAGCTCCCTCCCCAGGTCTGAGCTCCAAGCAGGGCCCCCTCCTCTGCTTTCCTCACCTGTCGCCCAGACGGGGGCCGGGGTCTGGCCAGGCTCCTCCAGGCTACCTGCACCCCCTCCCCAGGCGGGGTCCAGAAACCCCTGTGGGGGAGGCGAGGGACAGAGGGGAGGGCACCGAGTGGGGATGCCTGGCGGGAGCCTGGCCGGGGAGGGGACCTCGGACGGTGCGCCGTGAGGTAGGCCGCCAGCCTCGGCCGGACTCCTCCAGACAGCGCCCGGACTCCTCCAGACGGCGCCCGGACGTCCTCAGTACCTGGCGCCCTGGTGACTGCGGCAAATGTCGGGGATAGGAAAAGCCACCCACTCAGTCCCAGTGCCAGCCACAGAAACTTAACATGCAGGTGAGGCTGGGTGTCCTTGCTGGGCTCGGCGTGTGTGTGCGTGTGTGCTTGTGTTTGCATGTGAGCGCACGTGTGTGCCGTGTACGTGTGCGCACGTGTGTCCGTGTGTGCGTCCATGCCCGGCTTACACAGTGCACACAGATGCCTGCACGGGGATGGGCTGTTCTTTGGAGAGAGGATGCTTTTTTGCATTTCAATCGCCGGTCTCAACAATGTCCGTTAATTAGTGTGTGTTGAGGGGAAATGAGGGAAAATTATCACCCATCGAGAAAATGGCTTGTACGTGCTCAGCTCTTCCCGCAGATTCCGGGGGAAGCCCCCCCAGGTCTGGCAGAGCCGGGCCCAGTGCTGTCCACGCAGCGGCGGGGGGGCGGGGGGAAGAGCTGGGCACAGGGGAGTTGGGCACGATGCCCCGCCCAGGTGCCGGCAGCGAGGGGCTGGGCCCACCTCTCTCCGTGGACTTTGTAATCGTGGCCGTGGGCTGTGGCAACGTGGCTCGCTGGAAGGAAGTCAAGGGCCCACTCAAGGCCTGAGTGCGAATTCTGGCTCTGCCGCTGTTGTCTGCCAGAACGGGCCAAGACTCAGTTTCCCTAGTTGTAAAATTTGTAGAACGATGGTGAAGGCTGTGAACCGAATGCCATGGTGACAGAGAAAGGCTTTATAAAGAGCTGGGCCTTGGGGACATGGCGGGACACACCTGGGACAGCCCGTGGGACCGTCCCACACGGGGCTGAGGCCTGGCTCAGCTTCTCTCCTGGTGCAAAACTCGCCTCCCGGCGCTGCCCGGGCGCTCTCGGGCACCTCCTGACTGCTCAGGGCCACACTGGCCCGGGAGGTTCTGCCCTCACCCCGGCTACGGCTCCTGCTGCCCACAGTGCTCAGACCCCGAGGCAGCCCCACAGCACCCCAGGGACCCCCGACGAGTGAGCGGTCCATCCATCCCGCTCCCGCACTGGCCCATGGTGCCGCTGCGGCTCCCGCGTCCTCTCCCCCCCACGGGCTCCCGACTCTCCCCTCGGGCTGTGCCCCTGCCACAGAGTCCTGCTGGGGGTGCAGGGGCGGCTGGCCAGGCCCCCTGACACCCCCAGCCTGAGCCCTGGCCTAAGACAGAGTCTTCGGCTCCTCCTCCCTCCCCCGCCGCCCCGCTGCTCTGGGCGCCTGCAGAAGCCAGAAGCGTGCCAGAGGTCTGTGGGCAGCGGTTGCCCAACTCTCTTGGCGATCAGCTCCCGGCGCGGGGCAGCTCCACACGGGGTGGGGAGGGGAGGGTGTGGAAGGGCAGGTGGGTGGGAGGCGGTCTGCTTTTCCAGGGCCCACGGAGCCCCTGCTGCCGGCAACCCTGCTGTCTGGCGAGGCGGCAACTGCCCCTCTCTGAGCAGCCCTGCCAGGTGAGGGCCAGACCCTCATTCTCTGCTTAATAGAATTGTGGCCACCCCATTCAGAGGGGGGGAAACTGAGGCCTAGCAAGGCGGAGGCTCTGGCCTGCGATGGCACCATGGTCCTGCCGGGTCTGGGCCAGCCCTGCCACCTGACTCTGGAGCCCTCCCCTGCGCTGTAAGGCGGCAGCGAGACAGGGGCTTCCTGTGGAGCCAGGGCACTGGGACATGGAAGACCCCAGGCCACTGTCCCCATGTGTGCTCCCAGCGCCCCCCCCCCCCAGGCTCCAGCCCGGGCAGCGGTGGTGGTGCTGCGGCCGCGTGCCCACGGCTCCGCCACACCCACCCCTGCCGCCGCTGCCCGCTCGCTCCGTGCTGGTGCCGCCGGGGTGCGCAGCTGCCTCCGCAGGCGCTGGCTTCCCCGAGCCCATTGTTGGGCACCTGGGAGGGTTCCAGTTCTCTGCGGTGTGAATGGCGTTGTTATAACCATCTTGGCACAGGCTGCCGCTTTCCCCTCCCGGTCACGTTCTCTCCCTCTCGCAGGGCTTGGGCGCTTTCCCAACACGCTCGTTCTCTTGCTCAGCCGGGAGCCGGCGGGGCGTCTCCCCAGAGCCGTTGGTGGCTCCCTGGGGGGCCCTGGCCGCTGGGTGTGGATGAGTCTGTCCTGGGGCAAAGGGGCGTCCGCCTCCCCCAGCACAGGTGTCCAGCCCTGTGCCGGTCGCTGTGTGTGCACACTGCTTCGGCGAGGTGACAGCCACCTTTCCAAGTGAGGAAGGCTCAGGGTTAGCACGACACAGGTGGAGGGAGGGAGCCAGCTCCCACCAGGCCAGTCTTACTGGAGGCCAGGGCTCTGTCTGAGACCTGTCCTCGGAGCCCCTTCTGCACACGCCGTGTCCTGTGCCCGCTCCAGATCCCTGTTTCCCTGTCCCGGAAGGCATGTCCCCAGGAGGTGCAGGGACCACACCAGCCCAGCCCCTCCCCACTCCTGCTTCTCGGGGCTCCAGGGCCCTCCTGGCGCCACGCCCCGACTGGGCCTTCCGGGCGCCTCCGAGTCCTCCCACCTGGCCAGCCCCAGGGTGGTCTACGTGGGCAGGGACTGGGTGCCTGGTGCTTCCCACAGGCTGCCACATCTGGGAGCCCACGGCTCTCCCTCGGGCACCTTTGCCCCCACAGGAAGGCAGATGAGTGAGCAGACCCACGGCGGGTGGCTGAGGGCTGGTAGACGTGTCACAGGAGCCTCAGGAAGTGTTGTGGACGCCCTGAGGGGGGATGGGAGGCAGCCTCTGATGTGGGGATGGGGGGGAAGGGCCTACCTGGACCCCACGTCCCGCAGGCTGGAGGGCTTCTCAGGGCTGGAATCTCACCCTCCGCCGCAGCCAGGCCCTCGCCTGCACCCGTGGCAGACATGACCACGCAACCAGGCTCCTCTGCGGCTGGGCCCGGCCTGCAGCCCCCGTGGCCCCAGTGTGGCTCTGTGGGCTTCCTGGGGCCCGTGTGCACCTTTGAGTAGGAGACAGGGGGCGTCCCAGAGCCCTCCTGGGGCAGAACCAGGTGTCAGCATCTGTAAAGGAAATTCTGAGAAGAGCGAATGTGCGATCCCAGCCCTGAGCATGCGGGTTTTCTCGAAACGCGCTCACCAGCTCCACGCGGGCCCCGCCCCTCCCCGCACCCACTCGCTCCATCAGGGAAGCTCCTGCCCAGCCGGTCGGGACAGGTGCCCCCCCCAGGCACTTGCAGCCCTGCGGGAGGTGCAGGGACTGGCTCTGGCATCGGGCCACTTGGGTCTGAATCCCAGCGCTGTCCTTGGAGCTGTGTGCCTTCAGGCAGCAACTCAGCGTCCCTGGGTCTCGAGCCCTCTCCCTGTGGATGCAGATGTCGCGGCGCCTGCCCCCGGGGTTGCTGGGAGAATCTCGTGGGAGGAAGGTCGGGCGGGAGGCCCTTCTGATGACGCCTTGCACCTCGCCACGTGGGGCAGCCGTGCCCCAAGGTGTGAGACTGAGACGTAGCCAGCGCACACTCGGGCTGTGCCAGGAGCCGCCATTAACGGGGAGGACGGCGGGCCGCGGTGCGGAGCCAGGAGGCCGACCTGCCGCCGGCGCTCCGTGCTGGGAGCCGCCTCCCAGGCCCTCGGTGGCTGTCTGCCGCCAGCCCTGCCGCCAGGCCGGCCACACACAGCCCGGGCCTCCCCCCAAAGTCAACACACCCGTTTTAGCAAATGTGGAAGCCACAGAAAAACAGAAAGGTGTAAACAAACTGCCCAGACGTCCCTCCGGCTCTGCCACCTTCTGGATCATTCCTTCCCAGGTTCTCTTCTGCACAGAGTCGTGATGAGAGCATCGCGCCCTTCCTCTGGGCCAGGGCCGCGCCGGGGCCTCTGTCCTCTGGACAGCCTGGGAAGCCGGCCTGCTGTCTGCACCAGGACCACGGCACAGCCGCCCTCGGGGGCAGCCAAGAGCCGGCCCCCACCCCCGCCCAGCGTGCCCACTGAGAGGGCTCTCACGTCTCACGCAGCCTCGCCCGTGCCTCGTCCACTCAAGGCCCGGCTCCGGGCATCTCCCCACTGTGGTGGTGGCGGCAGCTGCTACATCTGGCGGGGCAGAGGCAGGGGCTCGTCTCCAAGGAGCTCCCACATAAATCAGCCCCACGCGGCAGCCGGCTCACAGCACACCAGACCATCAGGCCCGGCCCGCCTCGCCCCCACCCTCCCCGCCCTCCGCCCTCCACGTCTCCCCTGGGCCTGCCTTCCCTGCTCGATTAGCCGGCCGGCGGACAAGGCTGTCTTCCAGGTGAACATTCCTTAGAAAAATGACTTCATTATCACCTTCCGTGCTTGGTGTTGGGGTGGGCCGCGTGTGGCCGAGAGGGGGCAGGCGGGGTGGACGTCCCCTCCCGTCACTCCTCCTGCAGCTGGGCCCGGGGTGGTAGGAAGGCCTGGAGCCCAGGCGGGCAGGGACCCCCACCCGGGCAGGCTGACGGAGACGGATCTGTGGGATTAGGGGCTGGAGGGAAATATTACATTATGATAACAAATCACTCAGCTGATTGGAATTTAATTACGGCTCTTTTATCTTGGTGACAGTCACGCACCTGGGCTCGAGGCCCTGGCTGCCGGAGCTGGGGCCAGGCAGGGGCAGGTGGGGGGGGCGTCAGCCTCAGGGGATTAATGAAGCCGAGCCCTCCCCTGCCCCAGAAGAAGCCGGGAGCTGCAACCTTCCCCGTGTGCTGGGGGGTGGGGCAGGAAGGGGGTCGTCCCTGCAGGAGGAGGGGACTCACCGGGGCTTGGCAGAGACGGCTGCTCGGCCAGGCCAGGGTAGCTGGCTGAGCCTGCCCGGTTCTGCCCAAGTACCCCCAGGCCTGGGTGACGGAGGCCACCCACGAGCAGTCCCATCACCGTGCGTATCTGTGGTCCACCTCTGACCTGGGAGCAGCAGACAAGGACCAAGCCCTGTTCAGAGAGCAAAATCCCACTAATAGTCACCTCCTTTTGCTATCTGTGGATTTGTTTGAAATGGCTTTGATTTTAGAAACTGTGTCCCAGGAACCAGTGAATTCTAATATTGTGGAGTGCCCATCGCACCCCGGCTACTGAGTCCAGCTGGGGGTGGGGCAGTCATCCCTGGAACCCAATTACCAACCACAGGGCTTTTGCAGAGCTCCTGGCCTGGGCCCTGGTGAGTGCCACAGCCCAGGGCATGGGCCGCCCTGCACTCGGGTCCTCTCTCGGAGGACGGGGTAGAGACCCGAGCTCCCAGGAGGGCAGGAGGCTGCGTCAGACGGCGTCTTCGGTTATATGATGAGCCACGGGGAGCCTGAGCCTGAACCGGGCACGGTTCCAGGTGCTTTGCAATAGGAACTCGATGAGTCCCCGGGAGGACCCTGGGAGGGGCCTATGACCGGCCCCCACGAGGGCACAGGCTGGGGAGGTCACCTGCCTAAGGCCACACCGCTGCTGGCAGGCAGAGCCAGGCTCCAGCCCTCGTGCCCCTGGTGCCTGGCTAATGCAAGTGCCCGGGCACAGACACTGTTGGGATTGTCACTCACGTGGTGGGGGTTCCTTCGCTGTGCCAGGTAGGACAGGGGATGTGTGTTGACCGGGGCCATATTTGGGTTGGAGAATATGGTTCCCACACCAGGCTCAGGGTGTGGGTTGGTGGTTTCGGGGTGACTGTGACCTCCTGATTCTCTGTGGGTCCCTCTAGGGATGGGGCCGCTCTGGGGGCTCCTTTGCCCCCCTTAGCACATGTGGGGCTGGGGACTGTCCACGCTCTCTCCCTCCCACCTCCCGGCCTGGCCACGGGGTTCGGGCGTGGCCCTCTTCACGCTCCCCCAAAGGCTGCCGCGGGGGCCGCACGGGTTTGTGTTCTGATGGGCGCGGGGGTCCCCGGCAGAACGAGCCCCCCACAGACGGGCTGAGGGCTGCTGAGTCGGCATGCAGGGCCATCCATCAGCCCGGCTGCTAAGGGCAGGAACGAGGACGATGTCATTGCCTTGGGGACAGGGAGGGGGCAGGATGGGCCTCTGACTGCCGCCCAGTTCCCAGCAGGGGTTGGACGGTTGTGGGGGGCGGGGAGGGTATGTGACTTCGCTGCCCCGTGCATGCGTGTAGCGTGTGCATGAGAGTCTGTGGCTGCACATGGGCCTGCACGAGCAAGGCGTGTGCACAGGCCCATGGGTGCCCCTGGAGTCCCTGGCACACGTGTGCGGTGTCCTCGGTGAGTCTGGGGTATCTGTGGCCCGAGTGGACATGTACGTTTGAAGATTTGCACGTGGACCGTTCCCTCTAGGACAGTTTGGGGCATGACCGAGCTGGACAGGGAGCCCTGGATCCGCCATCCACTGCCGGCCAGGTCCTGAGACCGTGGGGACGGCACGCTGAGGTCACACGCCTGCCTTGGGCACTGACTGGGACAGGGCGGAGCCCTAACAGGGGGCTCACACGGCGCGGAGCTGACGTGGCCGCGGCTGCGTGCGCGGCGGCTGTGCTGAGCTGCGGTGGCGGGTGGTGGGTCGGGAGGGCTCGCCAGAGAACCAGAAGCGACAGGACACACATGCGAAGAGATTTATTGTGAGGGATTGGCTCACGGATGATGGAGGCTGTCAAGTCCCACCATCTGCCGTGTGCAGGGTGGAGACCCGGGAGAGCGGGTGGCGAACATTTCAGTGCCAGGCGGAAGACTGACGTCCCCGCTCCCGTCGGCAGAGAGAGTCCACTCCTCCCCTGCCTTTCCGTTCTTCGGCCCTCGGTAGATTGGGTGAGGCCACCTGCACGGCGGGGTGGGGGGAGGGGGGGAGCCGCTTCGCTGGGTCTTCAGGGTCGAGCGCTGATCGCATCCGAAACACGCTCAAACACACCCGGAATAGTGTTCACCCCAAGGGCTGGGCCCCCCCGTGGCCGGGTGAAGTTGACACATAAAATCCCCTGTCCCTCGTGGGTTGAGGCACAAACCCATGGCCGTTGGTCCCTGCTCGTGTGGGCTTGCTGCGTGTGGGCGTGTGGGGTGCGTGAGCGCCTGGAGCTCCGGGCATGAACATGTGACCCAGTGTGTGCGGATCTACACGTTTGTGCATGCACAGGTGTGACAGGGCACGTGAGCCGGCCGTGGGTGCTGCTCTGGGTGGTGTGTTTGCACACTTCTGTGGTTGTCGGCCTGCACCGCGCAGGTAGGACTGGGTGCACACAGGCGTGTGGACGCGTGGCCCTGGTGCAGACACGTGGCATCTCGAGGAGCCACTGGCCCTGCTTAGTGTGAGTCCTTCCCTCCGCCCCAGGCTTGCCGTGGCCTGGCCTCCCCTGTGCCAAGCGCTGCTGTGTAGGAGTCCTGGGCCTCAATCTGCCACGGGGCTGGGGACGCCGGCCATGGCAGGCTTTGGGGGCTGCCAGGGACACTCCTCTCTGCCGGAGCCCTCAGCACAGGTGGGCACACACATGAGCAGAGTTAGGGGTGTCCTGGGGCCTGGGGCCCGTATCCCCACACCCTAAGGAGCCTGGCAGCCCACACGGCTCCCCCAACCGCTGCCCTCCATGGATGAGCAAAGGCAGGCCCTGCCAGGGACAGCACTGATGTGTTTGCCTCCCACCCGCGGTGCTATATTTGGTCCTGGTGCACAAGGGCGCTCGGTCCTGGGCAGGGGCTGTGGACCTGGTGCCCAGAGAGATCAGAGACAGTGGCCACCCACGCCCGCCAGGGCCTGCGCTCTGCTGTTCCGGGTCTTTCCTGAGGGACAGGCAGAAGCTGTGAGCCGGGCTCCAGCGTCAGGCGGGCCTGGGTCTCAATCTGGTGGGGGAATCGGGCAGCTTGCTTCACTGCTCTGTGCCTCGGTTTCCCCACCCCTGCATTGGAGGCCTGGTTGGGGCGTCCGCGGCCTAGGCACTTGGCCATGGTGTGTGCTTGTGTCATGAGCAGCCGGAGCAGAGGCTGCGGGGGTGCCGCCAAGGCACTCCTGGGGGAAGGAGCCCGTGCCCTGGGTCCTGCCTGGCAGGGCCGTGGGGGTGGTGAGGGAGGGCTCGGGTGGTGGCTTGAGGGTGAATGCATTGTCTCTTTAGTCTGGCAGGCGGATCTCGGGCGGGTTGGTGGCTGTTTCCCTTGGCACCCAGGTGTACCTATCTCAGTCTACAGATCGCCTCATCCTGGCCCAAGAAACCCACGGTCACATCTGAAATGCCCCTCCCCACGCCCTGGACGCCCTGGACACCGTCCTTCCTTTCCCAGGGATGGAGCTCGGTGCCCCCGCCCCCCGGCCAGGGCGGCCGCCTGTGCTCCCTTGGGCCAGTTCGAGTCTGCCTGGGTGCCGTCCTGTGTGGCCCCCCTCCCCTCCTGGGATGCTGGCTCCAAGCACAGTGGGCCTGGGGCACTCGGGGACGGCCCACACTTCAATGGGGACTTCTCTGGATGGGGCTTTGGTGACGTCCCCGACCCCTGATTCCCCAGCCTTCCCTGAAGGACCCAGCTTGGTCCCTGAGGGACCTGGAGGGCGCCCAGAGGTTTGAGGGGTCTGGAGGGGCTGCTCAGCGGGGGCTCTAGGAGAGACAGCCCCCCAGGAGGAAGCCCAGCCTCCCCACCCCGAGACACAGGAGGCAAGTGTGAGTGAGGGCCGGGCTCAAGCCTGGGGTCAGGGGGCAGGGACTGCGCCTTTCTGAGAAGACGAGCCTCAGCCCCTCAGCTCCCCCCTGACCACCCTGTCTCCTGGGATGCCGCCCACCCCAGCACCCCTGCTTCTCCATCCTGCCCCTGTCGCCACCTGGGCCTCCCTCCCTCTCTCCCTCTCCTCTCTCTCCCCCTCCCCCTCCCCCCTTCTCTCGCACCTACTCCATGCAGGTCCGGGGGGCAGGCAGCCGTCTGTGCGGTTCACCCTGGATCCCAGCCGCTGCAGGTGTCTAGTGCATGTTGGTTGAATGGTCAGACGAGTTTCTGGAGTCTGGGCCTGGCTCTCCCCTGCTCTCTCGGTTCCCTCTTGAGCCAGACCCTGGTCTCCGGCAGGCCAGCAGCTCCCTGTGGCTCAGGCCTGGCCCCCCGGGAAGCCACCCACATGGCTCTGGCCAGCCCCAGGGGCCCTGCTCAGGCGGAGCTCCCGAGGGGGGGTGGTGCAGGGGGTCACACTCTGGCAAGGCAGCCATGTCCCTTCAGGGAGGTGGGGGCTCCTCAAGGGGGGACAACAGGTGGTGTCACCTTTGCCTTCATCTCCACGCCCACCCATCAGGCACCGGGGCGACAGCCAGCAAAGGGCAGGGGGCGGTGGCCTGAGGCTACTGGGCTGCGAAGTCTGTGCTCAGCCCCAAGCAGCAACCCCAGGTGCCAAGGCGGTGACTTCTGGAGGGGCAGGCCAGCTCCCGCTGGCTTTGGGGGGCATAGGGGCCCCCGTGGACCAGGACGAAGGGCTTTCCCAGTGGGCAAGAGTGCAGGTGCAAGGCAGGGGGCCGAGGACTGGGGGGAGCGGGCCCAGGGAGTAGGGCCGGGCCCAGGGGTCTCCAATGCCACAGAAGGATCGGAGGTCCCTGGGACCCCCACACCTGGCACAGCCTCAGGGAGCTGAGGGGGAGGAGTCCTGGCCTCCCCCAGCAGGGGCCGTTTCTGTCCACGCCCCCCAGGATCGGGTGCCTAAGACCCCGAATCCAGAGTGGAAACGGGTGTGTGCTCACGTGCACGGAAACGCAGCGACCGGCTGCCACAGCCGCCTTCACGTCCCAGTCCCCGTTTCTGGGGAGAAAAATGCAAGTGACGATAAGAACAGGGAGAGGGAAAGTTTCCGTCTCAGACAAGCTGGGACAGTTTGCCAGCTTGCGGGGAGCGCTCAGGCCAGTCTCCCGGCAAGGCCTTTCTCGGTGGGTGGGGGGTGTGGCTGGGGGCTGGTCGCTGCTGCCTGGGGTCTGGGGGGGTCACAGCTTTGCTCCAGACAGCGAGCTGGCTCGGGGGCTGGTGGGCCTCTGACAACACGGTGAGCCCCTTCCCAAGGACCCTCTGCAGGCAACCGGGCTGGGAGGTGGCACCGGAGCCAGTTCCACAGCCGCGAGGCCGTATGGATGCTGTCACGCCCCTCAGGTCTCACCTGGGTGGTGAGGGGCACCTGGCCCACTGCGGCCAGAGAGAGCCTTCGGGCTGGGCCCAGGGCCCGCTTTGCGTCCCGGCACAGACACCTGCCTGCCCATAGCCACTTCTCCCTCCCGGCCAGCCACAGTGCAGCGAAGCCGTCACGGCGTGCAGGGTGGCACAGCACTGTCCCTCCCACGGAAGCTCTCTGCAGGCTGGGCTGTTTCTGTCACCTTTGTCTCCCGGGGTGGTAGGAGGCGGTTTACGTGACATGTCGTGTGCGTAACAAGCTCGGGGCAGCTCTGGAACCCTAACCCTGGCTGCAACGGAGCTCGCGGGTGATCCTCTGGGGATGGCTTTCAGGGACACCTGATCCCTGGGGACCTGACCCTCGGGTGGAAGCAGGCGCCTGGCGGGGAGGGCAGCCTGCCCTTGGGCCGGACCTGGGAGTCCACGCTGGGGGCGATCTGCTTTGCCCATGAACGTGTCTGTCTCATCCAGAAACACCTCCAAGAAGCAACGGGATGAGGTTTGATCAAATATCTGGGTACCGTGTCAAGGTGACTCCTACAATTAAGCGTCTCGCCCTTCACAGTGCACCTGCGTCTCCCCCCAAGGCCTCTCTCCCCAGAGGGGACCCTTGACCCTGCACGATCACACGAACACAGCAAGGAGGGCTTCACACGCCTCCTGATGTGACCACTCCGTGACACCGGTAGGCCCAGCCCTGCACCTTTAGGACACAGACTCACGGTGCACCCCAGGCCACCAGCTGGGATGTGTCTGGCAGGAATCCCAAATCCCCACAGGACGCCAGCAGGGAAGCAGCCCGCCTGCCAGGGGAGGGAGGAGGCTGGCTCCTGGTGAGGCCAGAGTCCTGGAGCAACACAAGAAGTATTCTCACTGTGCCCCACCTCGGCCTGCCCTCCCTGTGACTCCACCTGCCTCCTTGCGTGTCCCCCTCTGCGCCCCCTACATCGCCACCTGGCCTCCAGAGCGTCTCTACACCGACCATGACCCTCCTCTAAGGCCTGCTGTGGCTCCCCGGTGCCCTCAGACAGAACCCAGACTCCACAATGTGACTGAACAGACCCCGCACCCATGCTCCATTCTGCAGGACACGGTCTTGGGCCCCTCTGGGCTCCGTGCTGAGCCACACTGCGGGACAGGGCTCTGGAGGGGCCAGGCCTGGGCACACACCCGACTCTGCCAGCCTCAGCCCCGTGGCACTGGGGCCCTCACAGCGCTGGGGCTCTGGGCGTGAAAGTCTCCTAGGGCCGCCACAGCAAAGCACCACAAACCAGGCGGCCTTAAACAGCAGGAATGCCTCCTCGCCCTGCTCTGGAGGCCACAAGTGCAAATCAAGGAGTCCCAGGGCCACGCTTCCTCTGAAGGCTCTAGGGACGGATCCGTCCTGCCTCTCCCGGAGTCTGGGGTGCTGGCAACCCTTGCTTGGCGTTGCCGGCTTGCGTCCGTGTCACTCCGGTCTCCTGGGTGTGTCTGTCTCCACCTGCCGTCTTCTCGTAAGGACATCGGCGTTTGGGACTGGGGCCCGCCCGGCTGCAGTGTGACCTCAGCTTCACTCATTACGTCTGCAGTGACCCTGTTTCCAGGGAAGGTCCCCGCCTGAGGTTCTGAGGGTCAGGACTCCAGCATGTCTTTGGGGGCAACACAGTGCTGCCCGTAACAGGTGGCTTTGAGGGTCAAAGTTTGTGAGAGCGCCGCCCTGGCCCGGCCCGCACCAGGTGGCCTGGGACGGCCACTGCGGGGTTTGGCCTCTTGCCAGGCTTCGTCTCCCGGGGGTGGGTGCCAGGTGTATCCGGGGGAGCCTCTGCCTCCAGGTAGCTTTCCCCTGTCCCCAGCACTAGGATGGAGGCCCGGCTGCCCGCAGGCCACTCCTGGTCAGCTGCTCAGAGTCCCATCCCGGGAAGAGGACATGCTGGTGGGTGGGTGTCACCCACGGGCGCCTGCAGCAGTGGGAACCAGCTTCAGAGGCAGGAAGGAGCCGAAGCCTCATCTTTGCAAACGCAACAGCACGGGGTGCCCTGCGCCCTCCCCAACCCCAGACGCAGCCGGATCCGAGGCCCACCCCGGTCTGCGGGGCGGGGGCACGTCCAGCCCCGCCTGGTGCCGAGGCAGCTGTGGTGTTTGAGGGCGCGGGACAGATGCGGTGTGTCGCGTTGGGGCATCTTCTTCCCACAGTGTTGCCCCACTGAGCTCCGCCCTCCCCGGCTGGGAACAACAGCCCGGTCCCTTTTATCTCTCCTGCGCCAGGGCTCGGGAAAGGGGGCAGACAAAGGCCCCGGTCGCATCGTTTTTCTCCCCCTTCAGCCTCTGGCCCTCCCTTTTCTTCCTTCTATCATGTATTTTAATAGGGCTGCCCAGATGGATGGCCCCGGCCCTGGGGTGGGGCGGCGCCTGTCCCCCGCCGCCCACTGGCACTCCACGCCCGGACCCAGGCGGACAAAGCGGCGGGGGAGGAGGCGCACCGGGGCTGCGGGGCCGGCCCCTTCCTCATCCTGGGTCCCCCACTCCCTTCCTGGGGTCATCGGGGACCCGGCCTGTGACCTCCTGGGTCCCGGGACCCTGATTCCAAACTGCTTCCACCCCCTGCCCCTGCCTGCCCAGCGGGCCCACGGTCAGCACGGCGGTACGGGGTCCTGTGCCCAGCCCACGTGTGGGAGGGGCAGGGAGGTGGCCTGACCCACGGCACACGCAGTGCGTCCTGCATGTGTCTCATCCCCTGTCTCGGGGTCACGGGCCCAGCGAGCGGTCTCTCCCAGTGACCTGTTTATGCTCGCCTGTGTTAAACGCAGATGGTCCCCTGGTGCACACGCCCCATCTCCTTGGCATCGCCAGCCCTAGGACGTCGATGTCTTAGCCCCATTTCACAGATAAGGAAACTGAGGACAGGGCTCACAGCCGGTGAAAGGCTAAGTCAGCATCCCAGCCCCGCAGCCCGCCCCGCGCAGTGTGCTCTAGCCCAGGCTCCAGCCTCCAGGCCGTGGGCCTCTGGCATGCAGGGCAGGGGCAGGCGGGGAGCCTGAGCGAAGCTTGGTCCTGCCAAGTGCCCGTCCCTTGGCCCTGGCCTCTTGGAGCCTGGGGCGATGTCATGTGACCCCACCCCTCAGGGGAGACAAAGGCCCGGAGGAACCCAGGACCGGCTCAGACCTTTGAGCCTCAGGGAACTGGGGGGCTCAGGCAGAGAGCGTGCTCCGAGCGTCCCGGGCTGCGGGCTTCTGCTGCAGGGCAGCTGCCCCTTAACGAGAGACTTGCTCCTCGGCGGCGTGGGGGCAGCTCCAGACACAGCAGCCGAAACCTGGAGACAGCCCGAGTGCCCCCCGCCAGGGAACGGGTCGTGGTCCGGGGAACATCACGCAGCCAGAAGGTGAAGTGTTGGTTCCCGCTACGACACGCGTGGACCTCTCCGCTCCACGGCACGTGGAAGCGCCAGACACAAACGGCCACGTGTCGTGTGACGCGGTTTGTGTGAACGTCCGGCACAGGCACGGCCAGAGATGGAGGTGGGTTGACGGGAAGGGAGCGACTTCTGCATGGGGTGGAATTTCTTTGGGGGACGATGAAAATGTTCTGGAATTAGAGCGTGGTGATGGTTGCACACTGAAAACCATCAAATTGTACACTTTATTTAGTTTTTTTTTCTTTTTTTATTATTTAATTTTTCTTTTCTCT
>CAUYPO010091270.1:0-10985 GCA_963574435.1 Cheirogaleus major | reverse complement strand
ACCCCTCCCAATTAAAATAAATATATAGGGATCATTAAAATTTGTTCACAGAGCAGGTTACAATTCCCCACCCTGCCCCGAGAATTGTCTGCTTCTTCCTGCCTCCTCCTCTGCTCGGATTGCTACCCCAGCATGCGCCTTGCTTGGATGGTCTGTGTGCATGCCTGCCACTCTGCTAGACCGGAGCTTTCTGAGGGTAGGGGCAACGTCTAACACATTTTTATATCCTGATGCCTAGCACAGTGCCTGGCGCATAGCCAAGTGCTCGGTGCATTGTATTACAACTGGAATGCACATTTGTAAACATTCAAACAAATGAAAAGTATTAAGCTTCCCTCTCCACAGTTCCCTTTCCAACTGCTATTCGGGCTCTCGTGTGCCTTCCAGACATTTTCTCTGCGTATATGAAGCACGCAGTGCTATAACCATCTTTAAAACCATAGGCTCATGCTACAGGAATGACTCTGTTGTTTGCCTCTGGAGGGGAGGTGAAACTTTACCTCTGCCCCTGCAGGTTCTCCAGCTGGGCCTGAAATTAAATTGATGAAAGGCAGATTATGGGAGAAAAGCACACCGAGTTTTACCTGTCCATGGGAGTCCGCACAGAAAGAGGAAGACCAAAGGGAGTTAGAGCCAAACGCTTCTATATTAACTCAGACAACGAGTAGTAAATTGTGAAAATATGGCAAGACACAGGGGCTCAGGCTACGGGAGTTAACTGTGGATAAGTGGCTAGGAAGATTAGGCTTAGTTTGGTGAGGTTTGTTTGTACAGATTTTTCCTGGCCTTGACTCCCGCCTCTGGTGATAAGAATCTCTCTTTCCTCCTGGTGTAGGGAGGACGGTTTTCACCTGGGAGTTTCATTTGCTTTCAGGAAGAGAAAGGGTCAGAGTGTTCTCCTTGTGTTTGCTGTTTTTCAAGTGCTTTTAATTCAAATTAATTCTAAATTATGCCAAAAGGCATATTTGGGGAGTGGCATATTCTGTCACCCTTGGCTTCTTTTTCCCAGTAAATATTATTTTGAGTGAATAAAGTGGCATGTCTAAATTCATCGTATCAGTTGTCAGTTTCTGTGTAATAAAGCACCCTTGAACTTAGTGGCTTGTGATGACCACCGTTTTGTTTGCTCAGGGCTCTGCCGGTCACCTATTCGAGGTGGCCCTGCCTGGGTTGCTCACAGCTGCAGTCAGCTGGGGGTCTGGCTGGGCACTGGTCAGTTTGGGGCCTCCGCTCGGATGGGTTTTTCCTCCTCGTGGTCTTACATCCAACAGGCCGGGTCTGTCTACATGCAGGTGAGCGTCTAAACTGGGGTGGGGCCTTGTCGTGGGCAGATCCTGAAGCTTATGCAGTTCTGGGGGCCTTCTCTAAAGGAAATAAAAACTATGAGTCTAAAATTAGGTGCAGGGCTTTGGAAGAGGCCTGTGCAAGTCCCAAAGCTGGAGCTGTAGGAGCTGGAACGTCCGCCTCTGGTCTTTGCTCTTGGGTTCCCAGTGCGCCTTGACAGGTCTGTGTTCATTCTCACCCTTGGGAATGGGCCAGGGGACTAGCATGGCAGGGAGCAGGGCCCTTCTCAGGGACACACCAACACCTAAGTCCCCACACGCCCCTCCCCAACTTGCCTCTCTGCTCTCAATCCTGGGACTGCAAACACTGTTTTTACTTCATCACACTGAATTTATTGAGACATAAATTTCATGCCCGGAATATTTCAGGCTTTGGATTTCAAAACTCAACCCCCGCCCCCGTGTTTTCTTTTTTCCCCCAAATATGGCCTCTGCTATAAATTTCAAAGATCTATTTGAAACTCCCAAGCTAAGAATGGACTCTTTGTTCTGCTGTATCCTCTGTCACTTCCCGAGGGAACGAACTTCAAATGCCCTCGCTGCTTCTCGAGTGGGTGGAAGGAATCAGGAACAAAACCCACACTGGAGAACACAGTGAAATAGCCTCCTGCTCCGTGGTTAGAACTATTTCTTTACACAGGTCTAGGAGCACCACATGAAGCAGTGAACGTTGCCTTCATTTGGGGTTCACATCTACCTGGCGTGTTTGGTGGGGGAGGATCCGTGCAAGCTCAACTGTAGGTGGGACTGCGTCCCAGGGAGAGAGGCAGCAATGGGGAGAAGGAATTTGTCGTGCTAGGCTCGGATGCAGGGCCTTGGATGCAAGGGATGTGGGCAGAGGCTCTCTGCACAGGGTGTGGCTGTAACTGGGACCCCTTGCTGGTGGCTCATGGTTACACCAGGGAAGGAGAATGCTCTGGGTATAGAAGAGATGGAACTGTAGCACCACGAGCCCAAGCAGCAGAGAAAGGTGAGACCTTCCCGTGCTGGCAGTAGTGTCAGATATGCTGTTGGCAGCTCATGGGTAAGAAGAGAGGTTGGTGGCAGACAGGCAAGTAACAAGGGTAAGGTCAGTGGCCTGGGGCGGGGTCTGGGATGATGGCAGTACTGCAACGACCGTTGGCACCTAATGACTCCGTTTAAACCCCTGCTAAGAGAATTGACTAACGCTAGCATGTCTTCTAGCAGACTCAGGTGGCATGGGGACAATCCAGCCCCCCATTTATTTATCTTTTTTGAGATGGGTATTGCTCTGTCTCCCAGGCTAGAGTGCAGTGGCGTCATCACAGCTTGTTGCAGCCTCAAACTCCTGGGCTCAAGCCTCCTCCCGCTTTGGCCTCCCAGAGTGCTAGGATTACAGGCGTGAGCCACCATGCTGGCCTTCAGTCTCCTTTTGCGCTCCTGTCTGGAAGAGCTCAGGGCTGTCAAAGGAATTCACTGATTGTTGCAGTCAGCACCCAACACAGGCCCCTGACTTCCCATTCTTAGAGCGTTTATGAAAAAGGGCTTACAATGGAGACTCCATATACCCCTTTGAGATATATATACATCTCCCACAACTTATCTTTCTCAAGGACCTGAAAGCCATTTCTTTGGAATGTGATCATTGGGAAAAATAGGGCCTCTGTCTCCCAGTCCCTGTGGGAGGAGAAGCCTAACCTTGAAGACTGCCAGCCAGCAGGCACGGCCGCCTGCCAAGTTCACACTTTGTGATTTTTCACGCTAGTCCTTGCTCACCACCCCCGCCCCCACCCGCATTCTCCCTGTCAAATGCTGTCACCTCTGTGCAAACCAGAGTGGAGCTCACCTCTTTCCCTGCTGTCTGTAGTGACTGAATAAAGTCTGTTCCCAGTGTTTTAACTAATGTCGAGCTTTGTTTACCTTTGACAGTTGCTCGTGTTGGCGGTGGCCCCGGGGGAACTCAGAGTGGCAGCTGAGGTGAGGGACGTGTCAGAGGAGACAATCATGTGGTGATGATAGCATGGAGGGGTGACCAGTGAGACTGACGCCTCTGGGTCTGGTCAGGATTTGAGGGCACATTAGCGACCACAAATGGGACCACACAAGGTGGCTTTTGTCCAAGGTACGCAGCAAGGTGTGCAGCCTGGAGCAAACTGATGTGGCGGAGAGCATGGGAGTCACAATCCCCCACCCTCCTGCAGCCCCTCCAAGGCGGGGCCAGGGACCGAGACCCAGAAAGGAGCAGTCGGTGTCCCCTGCCCTTTACACAGTCTTCCTGTGACCAGAACTTATTTGTGCACATAAACCGTAAAAGCAAACCCCTGTGTTCTATTGTGGCAATTCTTGGGGATTCCTGTTCACCCATGAATCTCTTTCTTTTTTTTTTTTTTGAGTCAGAGTCTCACTCTGTTGCCCGGACTAGAGTGCTGTGGCATCAGCCTAGCTCACAGCAACCTCAAACTCCTGAGCTCAAGCGATCCTTCTGCCTCAGCCTCCTGAGTAGCTGGGACTACAGGCATGCGCCACCACACCCGACTAATTTTTTCTATCTATTTTTATTTGGCCAATTAATTTCTTTCTATTTTTAGGAGAGACAGGGTCTCGCTCTTGCTCAGGCTGCTTTTGAACTCCTGACCTTGAGTGATCCACCCGCCTCAGCCTCCCAGAGTGCTAGGATTACAGGTGTGAGCCACCATGCCCGGCCCCCATGAATCTCTTTACTGGGGTCCATGTATTGCAATCATGGTCACCAACCTCTTGAATGAAAGAAATAATGTTCTTCTTCCTGCAGGAGGCCAAAGTTTCTTCTGAGGAGAAAGAAATGGTGAGAAGAAAATTCTAGGAAATGGAAAATGATTCAGAAGTCTCCCCAGGCACTTTATAAGTAAGTTGGGGAGTCCCTGGATGACCTCAGACTTTTGGGAAACTGAGGAAGCACATCCGACAGAAGGCAGTTCTGGCCCGGGGGGAAGAGAGTTGGACACGGGGTAGGGAGCTGGGAGCCCAGGGCAGGAAGGTTCCCTGCATGCCCCTTTGGTGACCAAGAGTGATACTTTCAAACCTGGAGTTTGAGTGACAGTCAATGCTTGTGTGTGGACTTAATGTTTGCTCTTATTTGCAGTCAGTTGTGTTTCCCTCTATAACTTTGTGTTAAGGTAAAGCACTGCTGCTCCAGATTTTTTCCAGGTAAGTGGAATGGGGCACATGCTAAAGTACTCCAAAAGCAAATGGTACTTAGTTGACACAAGGGCTTCAGCTAGATGTGTTTAGCCACCTCAACCTTTCTTCAAAAGTAAACTTTTTTTTTTAGATTTTAAAATATATTTAAGATTGAGTGAAAGAAGCAAGATACAAAAGAGTAAAATTGTATGATTCTCTTGATAAGAAGTTCAAGAACAGGTGGAAACTAACATGTGGTTGTAAAAATCAGAACGGTGGTCAGCTCTAAAGGAGATTGACTGGCAAGTGGCATGAAGGAAACTTCTGGGTTGATTAAAATGTCTCGAGTCTTGTTTGGGATATTGGTTTTATTGTTGTATATATTTGTCAAAACTCATCAAACCAGGCACTTAAGACCTGTGCATTGTTCTGCATATAAATTATACTTCGACAATAAATTTTAAAGAAGCAGGGGGCCCCCAAATTTTAGATGATGGACTAGCTTGGATTGCTAGCTCCTTTCCTTAAAATCAACCCTGGAGGAACTGCAGAAGCCAGAGGGAAACATGGATTCCAGAGCTAACAAAAAATAATAACGAGGCCACCCTTCTTCTCTTTGTCCCTACCTGCTCCCCGACTGGGGCTGTCTTGAGCCTCTCTCTGCAGCCTGGGGCAGAGGGCTGTGGTGGAGATGGTGGGGACTCTGGAGGAAAGTGATTTTCCTTTTTAAAATTTATTTATTGATATATTTTAATTTTGGGGGATGCATATGGATCACTGCCTGTTTGATCAGGACGTGTTTGGTTTAGATTGGTTCTGCCTTGCTTTTCACCGGGCTCAGCTTAGGACAAATCTTTTCCTTCCTCAGGGGCAGCTATTTGTGGGGTGACACTGGCAATACAAAAGTCCTACAAGGGTTACACAAGCAGGAACGTATAGTACTCTTCATTCCTCCTCCAGCCCCCAGGACTGTGGAATCAAATTAGGGAGCCTCCTCCTCCTCCCAGCTCTCTTCTCCCTAAGGGGTTGAGGTGGAAGCTTAGGCAGTGGAGGTTCTTGTGGGGTGGCAGGCAAAGGGAACCAGCCACAGTTCCCCAGTGACTTGGGATTACCTGTGGGTGACTGGGGTTACCTGGGTGGAGGCTTTTGGCCCTGAGGCTCATCTCCTTCCCTCCCTTAAATTCAAGAGAGCTGACCTAAATTTGGGTCTAAATTTTGACTCTTCTCTAATACTTACTTCTAGACAAATTAGATTACAGATATATCTGATTTGATTCTAATTATTTAGCCACAGACTGAAAATTTTTTTCCATTTTATCAGTCTTACATTTCCTTCTTCCTCTTATTTTCTTTTTTTTTGTTTGTTTTTTTTTCTGCTTATTTTTGATTGGATAGGCACAGTTCTTTTCTTGTATTGCATGTTTTATTTTTTGTCCTTTAAAACTGTTCCCACTGTGATAATCCACTTCATAGGCACGTGCAACGTTACAGTCCTCATTTTCTCATTTATGCTTTCTGAGTAAATATTACTTCTATGTTTGTTTCTTATAGGGTTGTTTGCCTTTTATTAGCATGTTCAGAATTCACTCTGGCTTTATGCTTCTTGGCTATTATGGGGTTGACAGTGTATGAAAAATTACTTGGTCACAGGAATAGCCACATACCAGAGAGTATTGAACTGTATATGGTTCACAGTGACTGTTCTCTAGGGCTAATGCCATCTGTTGGTGGAGGGAAGAGTTGACATTCTTTTTCTTTCTGTGAATCTGTAGACATTGAAATTTAAGGGGAAAAGCTTGTCTACACATATTATTCTGTGGCTTTAAAAATAATTCATTACATACAGTTAATACTTTTCTTTGTCAATACATATAGACCTATTTCATTCTTTTTATATCTTTGTACTATTCCATAGCATGGGTACATCATAATTTATTCAACCATTTCCCAATTGATGGACATTTAGGTTATTCCTAGATTTTTTTTTTTTTTTTTTTACTACAGATAATCTCATAAGTGACATGTCTTTGGGCTTAAATGTACATTTCTTTGATTTTTAATGATGCCTAGCATCTTTTTATATATTTATTGCCCATGTCAATAAACAAATTTCTGGTTCACGATTTTTTAGTGCTATGCAATATCACAAGATACGGCAGTATCCTGACTTACCCAGGCAACCTCTAATGTTGGACATTTGTGTTGTTTCTGTAGTGGCAAAATCAAATGCTCTGTATGTCTCCTGAACTGCCTGTCAGTGTGGGCTTTATTGCAGCAAAGTTGCAAGAGTGAGTCAATCATCAGAATAGACCTGAGGCGATGACCCTGTCTTGAGTCTTGGCAGTGTGCAGTTTTATATAATCACCACCTCTCCTGGTTTTATAACAGCCCTGATCAGAATAGCTTCAAGATTTGCGACATAAGGCCTTTTCCTCTGGTTAAATTAAGGTGGGGAAACTTGTCTAGCTGACCAGCTGTTTGAAAAATATCTTAGAGTTAATGAGCTGGCTTGGTTAAGCAGTTTCAGATATTTATATTTTATTGTGGAGATGCATAATTTTTTAAACATTTGCCCAAATACTGAGTGCCAGGCAAACTTCCACTCTCCCCTCTATTATTCTGAAGAGTACAGTAGTCCCTCCTCATCCACAGTGTCACCTTCCATGGTTTCAGTTACCTGTGGTCAACTGTGGATTAAAAATATTAAATGGAAAATTCTAGAAATAAACAATTCATGAGTTTTAAATTTCATGCCATTCAGAGTAGGGTAATGAAATCTCACGCCATTCCACCCCATCCTGCCCAGGACATGAATCATCCCTTTGTGCAGCGTATCCATGTCCCCGTTAGTCACTTTTAGGAGCCGTCTTGGTTATCAGATCGACTGTCTCAGTGTTGCAGTGCTTGTGTTCAAAGAACCCTTATTTTGCTTAATAACAGCTCCAAAGTGCAAGAGTAGTGATGTTGGCAATTTGGATATGCCAAAGAGAAGTTGTAAAGTGTTTCCTTTGAGTGCAAAGATGAAAGTTTCGACTTAAGGAAAGAAAAAATCATATGTGGAAGGTTGCTAAGATCTACTGTAAGAATGAATCTTCTGTGAAAGTTGATTGTACAAACTGAGTCATTCTTATCATACCCAACTGAAACAGAGTTGGGGGGAAAAAAAGGAACTCAGGGTACCTAACATTGCTCCAAGAATATAATTCTCTGTAAACGTGGTTGCTGAAACTGCCTGTTGTAACCTGAAGCTACCTGCTGAGACTCTAAGAATAATTTTATCCCCTGAGTTCACTTAACAATTAGAATTTGCTAGCTCTTCAAAACCTTACTAGAGCCAATGAACTTTCTCAAAGAACAATATGTGACATTTCTCTCTCTCTCTTTTTTAAATAAAACCTCTAAATTCTTTGTTCTTTGGACATACCAAAGACTACCTGGTCTGTGTATGTGCTCCGAATTGTAATTCTTGCTTCCCAAATAAAACATTTTAAATTTAGAGATTTATCTCTAAATTTTATTTAACTTCTACATTTTCATCTGTGAATTGTGAAGAAGGAAAAAGAAAGTCATGCTAATTTTGCTTCTCTCCTTAAACTGCAAAAGTTATGGCGACAGTGTGTGATAAATGCTTGGTTAAGATGGAACAGGCATTAAATTTGTCAGTGTAAGACATGAACGGAAGCGTGTTCTGATTGACAGCAATGTGTTGTGCCTGATTAACTTAATCTTAAAACTTTATAATAGGTTTGCATGTACAGGACAGCACATAGCATATATAGGGTTTGGTACCATCCACAGTCTCAGGCATCCCCTGGGGGTCTTTGAACATATCCCCTGAGAATAAGGGGGGACCAATTCGATAATATAATTATCAAATTATAATTGGATAAGCATATTAGAACTATTTTGTTTCCTTTTTTATGACTTATGTGTATATTTGAATAACTGCTTTTTTGATCAGTAGTGTTTTATTTGTCTGTAGGAAGATCTAGGGCATTGCTATTTGTCAGAAAGAGGAAATACAGGCATGAAACCAACAGGACAAACTTTTTAGTACTTTAAGGACTTTTCATTTTAGTGTCTGTCAAGGGCTTATGTCCGGAGAGCGTTGTCTGGTCTGTAGAGCTGAATAGTATACACTTTAGAGATTTTACAGCAGCTTGAATTTTGCTTATAATTGGTTCTGATGTGTTTATCTTGATTTATGAAGATGCATCATATTTGATAAATTTAAGCAAATACTTCTCTTTGAACAGTCAGCAGGTAATTACAGACTATTTGATTTCTTATTGTCCTTCCTAAGGAAGGATGCCTCCCTCCCTGCCTCCCTCTCCTACTTCCCTTCTCCTACTGGGGGATAGCGTATGTATTACAGAGTTCATAGCCTGTACTACTCTTAAGTGCTTGCTGGATTTTTGCATATGCTGGATTTTTGCATATGTACACATGCGCAGGAGCACCACCCAAATAGAGAAGTAGAGCATCTTCAACAAACGGATGAGCTTCATCGTGCCCCCTTTCCCATCTATATTGCTCCTTGCTGAAGGTAACTACAATTCTGACTTCTATTCTTTCCTTGGGTTTGCCTGTTCTTTCTTATTTATTTAGAGATGCAGTCCCGCTCTGTCACCCAGGCTGGAGCACAGTGGTGTGCTCATAGCTCACTGGAGCCTTGATGGAACTCTTGAGCTCAAACTATTCTCCCGCCTAAGCCTCCCTAGCTAGGACTACAGGCGCATGCTACCATACCCAGCTAATTTTTATTTTTTAATTTTTTAGGTTGCCTAGTCTGGTCTCGAACTCCTGGCCTCAAGTGATCCTCCCTCCTTGGCCTTCCAAAGTGCTGTGATTACAGGTGTGAGCCACTGTGCTTGGCCAGTTTTGCCTGTTCTTATACATATAGCGTGTGCTTTTTTTCCCAAAATTCTGTTTTTGAGATTCATTCATGTTGACGAGTGTACAAACATCTGTTTTGTCATTGTTGCTGTTGTGTACCGTGTTTCCCCGAAAATAAGACCTACCCATAAAATAAGCCCTGGCAGGATTTCTAAGCATTTGCGCAATATAAGCCCTACCCCCACAAAATAAGACCTAGTGATGGGCGTGGCTACGCAGCGTGTCTGCACAACCCAAGCATTTCATCGCAGAGCGGTAAAAAACGTGAGCAGCCCTTCTCATCTGCCCCATGGTGACAGCTACTATCCCAGAGGTGACCGGAAAGGTGCGGGCAGCCCCACCAACAAGGTCAGCTGCCCCTGTCAGGTCCCGGCCATCCTGTGCGTGCTGCAAGCTGAGGCTTTGAGGGGAAAATAACACATCCCCTGAAAATAAGCCCTAGGGTGTCTTCTTGAGGAAAAATAGATATAAGACCCTGTCTTATTTTCGGGGAGACACGGTATATGACTCCCTTTACATAATGTTCTTGAAATGACAAAATTACAGAAATGGAGAACAAGAGATTGGCGCTTGCTGGGTGTTAAGGAGGGTGGGGTTGGTAGGCAAGTGGGTGTGGCTAGGAAAGAGGAAGGAGGGATTCTTACTCTGCTGAAAATGTTCTGGATATTGCCTGTGTTAATATTAATATCTCGCCTGTGCTATTGTACTGTACATCCGCAACATGTTTCCACTGAAAGAAACTAGGTAAATGATACACTGATTATTTCTTACAATTGCATATGAATCTACAATTATCTCAAAATTGAAAATTTAATTTTTAGAACAGACAAATTCAAACCCAAATTTTATATTAGATTGAACAGGCATAAAATTCATCAAAGTTTTAAAACTCTGCTCTTCAAAAGATATCATTAAGAACATAAAAAAGTCAAGCCAAAGACTGGGGAAAAAAATATTTGCAACACGTATATCTGACAAAGGACTTATATCCAGAGTATATAAAGAACTTTTACAATTCAATAAATACAATATAATTAAAACCACAATGAGAGATGCCTTCGCAACCACTAGCATGGCTAAAATTAAAAAGACTGACAATGCCAAGTGTTGGCAAAAATGTTGGGCAACCAAACTGTCACATACTGCTTGTTGTTGGGCATGTAAAATGGTACAAGTGTTTTGGAAAAGTACAAATGGTAGTCAGACCCAGATATTTTCCCAAGAGAGTCACAAAAAGACGTGTATAGAAATGCTTTTTCGGCCGGGCGCAGTGGCTCACACCTGTAATCTTAGCACTCTGGGAGGCCAAGGCGGGTGGATCGCTCAAGGTCAGGAGTTCAAAACCAGCCTGATCAAGAGTGAGACCCCGTCTCTACTAAAAAAATAGAAATAAATAAATTGGCCAACTAAAAAATATATCGAAAAAATTAGCCGGGCATGGTGGCGCATGCCTATAGTCCCAGCTACTCGAGAGGCTGAGGCAGGAGGATTGCTTGAGCCCAGGAGTTTGAGGTTGCTGTGAGCTAGGCTGACGCCACGGCACTCACTCTAGCCTGGGTAACAGAGTGAGACTCTGTCTCAAAAAAAAAAAAATGAAGTGAAAAAATAATTTTAGCAATAAATGTT
>CAUYPO010091268.1:0-16415 GCA_963574435.1 Cheirogaleus major | reverse complement strand
GATTAAAATTATCAGCTACATTAAAGTACATGCCCTTAACTCACATCTATTCATGCAACTCTGTGAGGAGATGGACTCAGAGTATACATGTCTTTTCTTACACACACAAGTGAGATGGCTTTCTAAAGGTAGATCACTGGCGAGAGATTTTGAGTTATGAGAGCTGCTCCAGAGATTTCATTTAGAAAAACAGTCACCACTGGCAGCACATTTCAGTGACACAGAATGGGCCACAAAACTTGCTTACTTGTGTGACATATTCAACCTGCCCAACAAACTCAATCTGTCACTTCAGGGGAGAACTACAACCGTGTTCAAGTCAGCAGATAAAGTGGCTGCATTCAAAGCCAAACTGAAATTATGGGGGTGATGAGTGAATATTTGGATTTTTGACTCGTTTCAAACATTAGCAGAGATTTTTGAAAGAGACTGAGCCAGGGCCTTCTTTCTCCCAGATGGTACATGATCACCTAGCTCAGCTTTCAAAAGAGTTTGAGCATTACTTCCCAATCACAAAAGACCCCCAAACTGGGAAGGAGTGGATCCATGATCCATTTGTGAATAAGCCAGGTGAATCGACTTTGTCTGTGGTACAAGAGGATCAAATGCTTGAGATCGCAAATGATGGTGGCCTTAAAAGTATGTTTGAGACAACTTTAACTCTTCATACATTCTGGATTAAAGTCAAGGCAGAATATTTTGAGATTGCCACAAATCACTGAAAAGCCTGCTTCCATTTTCAACATCCTATCTTTGTGAGGCAGGGTTTTCTGCAGTGACAGCAACCAAAACAAGATTATGAAGTAGACTCATCTAGTTGTAGGAAAACAAGCTCAGGGCTCCCACTGATTTTACATTATGGTGAGTTGTATAATTATTTCATTATATATTGCAATGTAATAAATATAATGTGTTTGAATCATCCCGAAACTATCTCCCCACCACCCCAGTCCCTGGAAAAATTATTTTCCATGAAACCGGTTCCTGGTGCCAGAAAGGTTGGGGACCACTGGTGTAGTGCATAGAATGTTAGAAAAACAGCAGTCATTACTTGATAGAACTGCAGGGAGTGCTAGTTTCTTCTAAGACTGGGAGAAGACAGAAATAATCATTGAAGAAATTGAGGGGGAGATAAATTTTTGATAATAGAGTAGGAGTTTCAGAAGGCAAAAAGAAAAAGTTTAAGTGAAGAAGACAAAGGAATGATAATAGGGTCAGATCAATTGATATAGAGAATGTCAAAAGGACAATTTTTTTAAGATGAAAATAGTAAGGTGAAGTATGGATTAGTTAGCCCTGACCATCTCTTGGAGGACATTGCCAGGTTTCTCTTTTAGAAAAAATTATAAAACTCACTGTGCTTATATTTTATTTTTTGACCAGTCTTTGTTGTTACTTCATACATTTTTCTACTTGCTTGCTTTTGGAGTCTTCAAGCAGTTTATTTATATTTAACCTTAATCTATACAATACTTAAACCTGCTGTCTCTAACAGATACCTATTTTTCACTGAAAATAAGTTAGATTAATTCATACCGGCAGAAAGCCTTTATCTTTGGAAAGTCACAACCTAATACTCTGTAGAGTACAGATGATCCATCAGGTTGCTTTTTGAAGGCTCACCCCCAGAATAACATAATTTAATGCATAATAAGTTCCTACATCACTCCTGAAAAGTCACTTATTTTTCTGTGTGAAGGAATGAGTGGAACTCATAGACATTTTCTCAAAATAGGAAAGTTATTGAAAAAAAAATTCCCTTTTATACACTATGGTGATAATGCAAAGAAAATTTAAAAAAAGGTTTCCCTTACACTTTTGAAAAATTTATTCTTTTAGATATTATGGCATTGGCTTCTTATAAGTGTTATTAAAAGATATTTTCACCACTTCTATGAAATTCTAAGGATCTTGGATATGTTACCTCCATTTGCTTGCTTACATCTTATATATTAGTGATATTGTGTGTTTTAATCTCTAAAATGTTTTTAACAGGTGAAGATGTACTGTGATTATGCTGCTTTTTCAGGTTCTGTGATGCTAATTAGAACCCCTGTTTGGATGTAATGGGCATCATTAAATTTAAAATTCTAGGCCATGTGCTTGCATACCACCTGTTCTCTATTTTCATTCATCAGGGTGGCATTTACATGGTGGGTTCATTTTGCAAAAACGTATCAGGGCTTTAGATTTAGATTTTGCACTTTTCTACATATATGCTAGCCTTCAGCAAACATCTACTTTAAAAAGTACTTTTTGGCACCTAGGAAATAAAAGCATATTGTAAATAGCAGGGTGTGTCAAGGAGGCAGATTATATTTCAATTTGATGGACAGCCAATCAAAGAAAAAGGTATATTTGCACAGTTGAAAATGGAGGACAAAATGCAATTAGTGCACTCCTGCTGCAAATAGGATGTATGATAAAATTAGAACCTGTCTCAGACCTCTATTCCCACAAACAGCACATTTTCGATAGAAACCACAATTTGGTTGCATCCCATCTTGAATGCTGCCATACATATTTTGTTATTGCGTTGCTTTTCACTTCCAACTCTTTATTGCACGTATGATACTTTGTGTACTTGGAAGAGCATATTGTGTTGAGCATATTGTGTTTATTTTTACCATACGGCCAATGTTTACCACAATTTATAATGTTATTAAATTGATATTGAATGTGGTATTGTTGGTTTTTTTTTTTCAGTTTTGTGGGAATTTCCCATTCTTCATTAGTGGAAAGCTTATTTAAACATTTTATTTTATATTTAATAAGTTAATATGTTATCACACTTTAAATGAACAAGCAAAATAATTTTTCATATCATACTTAACAAATTTAACACTCATTAACTATTATCAATCTCGAAACAATTTTATAATTTTCTACATCCATCTTACATATCAGACATTTAAGGATAAAATAATCTAAAAAGAAACGAATGTTACATAGTTTGCCCTTCAAGAAGAATGTCATTTTGTTTAAAGGATCTGCATATTTAAAAATGCAAAAAAATAAAAAGTATGTGATATTATATTTAATTCTCTGCTCAAATTTTTTCATTACACTCAGAAAATTTAAATCCTGTACCATGGACTAGCATATTCCAATTTGACGGACAATTAATTTTTTAAAAAGATATATTTGCATAGTTGAAAATAGAGGACAAATACAATAAGTGCACTCCTGCTGCAAATAGGATGTACGATAAAATTAGGACTTAAGAACTCTGTTCCCCCACACAACACATTCTGATCTGGCGTTGTTCTAGTTCTTAACTTCCTTTCTTCTCTCACTTTCTTTATTCTGTTCTAGCCACATAAGCATCTTTGTGTACTGGGCCATCAAAGGCATGATTCTGTCTCAGGCCTTTGACCCTGATTTTTCTTCTACTTAGAATTCTCCTTCTTTAAACATTTGCATGTCTTATTACCTCACATCTCCCAGGCCACTACTCCAGTGTTCATTTAGCAGCAAGGCTTTGCCTGAATATACTATATGGAATATCATTCCCGTGTAAACCACTCCAGTCTCTATGTTCCTTACCAAGTCGTATTTTTCTTCATAGTACATAAGGCTATCTGATATATTATATGTGGATTTTTGTACTTGTTTATTGTTTGTCTCCCAGGTCCAGTTTATAACTGCTAGGAGAACAGGGATTTGTTTTTATTCCAGTTATAACACAGTGCCTAGAATCAAATATTTCTTGAATAATTGAATTAATTAGCTATAATTAAGATATGTATAGTTTTTCAAAGCTCTCTGTTACCATATCTGTATAGATTGATATTAATAGAACAATTTGGATTTTTATCTTATACTTGGCTAAATAAAATTAGTAAGACTCTAAGGAGCATAAAGTTTGCAAACCAGTGTTACTATAACATTTAAAGATTACAGAAAGAGAATTTATTATCCCTCAATAAGTTAATATCTATTACAGCCTCCTGGAATATAACGTGTTATTTTCAGTTCATTAGAGCACTTCAAAAAAGCTCAGATTTCATTGGAACCGACCCACAGCCTATGTTATGGCATTGCTAGGAACTGGATGTTTGTGTCACTCTGAAATTTATATGTTGAAATCCTAATGCCCAAGGTGATGCAATTAAAAGGTAGGGCCTTTGGGGATGTGATTAGTTAATAAAGGTAGACTCCCTCATGAATGGGAAAAGTGAGGGGTAGACTCCCTCACGTTTCAAAGCACCCTTAGAAAAGCGGTACTAGAGAGTTCCTTTGCCACTTCCTCCACGTGAGGACACAGCTAGAAGTCACCATCTATGAACCAGCTAATGGGCCCTCACTAGATATCAAATCTGCTGGCGCCTTAATCTTGGATTTCCCAGCCTCCAGAACTGTGAGAAATAAATTTCTCTTAGTCTATGTTATTTTGCTATAGCAGCCCAAACAGACTAAGGCAAGCATGTAAGATAGCAACATCTCAATATTGCCTTGCTTCTGGCTTCCCAAGAGGTATTTTTGTTATGATCAATGGATTTAAAGTTTTTAACTTATTCTCTTACCTACTGATATATAATTAACAAGTTATATATATTAATAAGTGCTAGGAGAACATTTAAGCCGAATCTATGGTAAGCATCACTTTAACTGATCTCCAGCACCTATTCAGTAGATTGTCTTTCCAAATACAGCCAATACTTGCTTTCCCAAACTTAAATTTAAATTAGTATCTATGGACTAGATTCACAAACTCTGTGTCACTTTTATCTTCCTGAGTTGTTTTTCTCGGCTTTTATTCCAGATAAAATTTGCTGATTCATGCTGATTAAAGACACCAGTGAGGTTAAAGTCCCTGTCAGCTTTGCCTTCAACATGTCCTTGAGACCCGCTCACTGATCCACATGTTGTTTTTTAATCAAATTTTAGGCATTTAGACACCCTTTTCCTCTTGTGTTTATGGGCTAAATATTTTTTTAACTACTCTCTGACATTTTCTGTTCTGAGTCCATGAAAATCATCTAGTGTTTAAATAAACCATTTTTACATTCCACCTTGCCCACCACCTCTAACCTCTCTGCTTTCTACAAACAGTTATTTGCAGAAACTAATAAATAAAGGCTTATCTATCATTGTCCTACTTGGGCAACCTCTACTTTTTGTGACTTACCTTAGAGTTCTAATCCTAGAGATTTATTTGTAATGCTTGTCGTAATACATTTCATACTAGATTCCTTTTCTATAATGTTGGGGTCCTGATGAATAGAGCCAAAGAGGTCCAGGTTATGAAAAATATAGTAATTTGTCTCTCCACATCCATCCCAACCCTCTTCTAGCACGTTTGCTTATATTGTAAATGCTGGAAAGCCAAAAACTACATTTTACAGATTTATTTGCAGTTATCATGCTGTATGTTACCTAATTGTGACAAAGCAGAGCAATGTGCAGTGGAATCTTTTCCAGAAAGAACCTTGTGAGAGACACTTTTCTTTTTCTTAGGCGGCTGTGGCAGAGTGTTGATGACTGTTCGCTGGTGGGTGGTAGCATCTTAGCAATAGTTTATATGCAGTTTAGTGTTTCTCCTGGCTCTATTTGTTCCTCACTGTATAGCATGTAAATTTGATTCCCTGTATCTCCTATAAATGCTGTAAGATAACTATTATCTTATAAAATCCCATTGTGCTTTAATTAGCTAGAATTTTGTTCTCTTCAATGAAGAACTTTGAAATATATAGAAATATTCTTAACTAACTTTCCTATTCTCTCACTGTCAAATCTGTTCTTATAGTAGTTATAAAAGCACAGAAGTTATTAAACAATAATGTTTAATACTAACTTTCTACATGTAGTTTTATGAGAATAACACTCAATGGTTTCCTAGATTTCATCTTCCTTTCACCGTTGTATCATTTGGCTGTCTGTCTCTCTGTGTTAGAATTATGAGATCTAAATCATTATCTTTAATTTATTTGCTAAATTTGCTATTCTTTCCTTGCTTTTTCTTAACATCCATAGCAATCAGATATGAAGATACATTAGGAGAAGTGTATATTTTTTAACTTTTCAAATACTTGTAGATTAACTTGCCAAATAATTTTCAATCTACCGTTATTTTTCTGAAACTACTTGTAATTTATCCACTTAAAAGTTTTTTCCTGAACTTTAGGAATCAAGTCTACAGCCATACCAGCCTGAACACGCCCGATCTCATCTGAACTTTAGGAATCAGTGGATAAAAATTATCTTATAATTTCTTTACTTGTTCCCCATGTTCTTTGTTCTATTTCTGGCCATCCTAATTTTCAAGGCAATCCTGATACATATTTCTTTTGCTGTGACCTTTGTATTTCTTATACTTTTACTTATTCTTGCTACAAACACAATTATACTTCTTAAATAATTATTTATATGCTATAGTTCATACTACTTATATTAACAATCCACACTTAATTCCATCTAGATCTTTTTTACAATTCATCAATCTGCTGAACATTTTACTATGATTTAGCTTTTAATTCTATATTAAAACCCATATCGAATTTAGCTTATGAAAGTAAGCTAAATTCTGTATCAGTCCCAAATTGTCTACTTCACCACCATATCCTCCATGCAAAGATTATAGCAAGAGCTCAGTGAATATTTATCAAGTGATAAGCTGAATTTCATTTCTCTTATCTTATTGATTGCTGTTTAGTTTCAAAAAGAATAATTTTACGTACTGTTTCTTCTATCTATAATCAGGCCTCCATATCCACAGGTTTCGCTTTGGGGAATTGAAAGAATTTAAAAATAAATAAATAAAATACATGGCAATAAAAAATACAAATAAAAATGATGCAGTATAACAACTATTTACATATCATTTACATTGTATTAGTAAAGTAATCTAGAGGTGATTCAAAGTATGCAGAAAGATGTGCATAGGTTACATGAAAATACTATCTCATTTTATATAAGAGACTTGAGCATACCCAGATTTTGGTATCCTAAACCAGACCCCTGACAATATTGAGGAATGCTTATACTGTTACCCCATTTCTCATATGCTGTTCTTTAGATTAGTTCCACAAGATATTATCCTTAATTAAATTTCATTCAATGACAGTTCTTGATCTTGAATTTGTATCTGTAAATGAACAGATTGGACAATGGCAGCTGTAGTCAGGCTTAACCTTTTCTAGGAGCTACAGAGATGGGAGATAAAACACAGAACAACAATATCTAGGTATAACATTTTCATAGGATTATGAAAATGCATTAGCCAACTACACTGCATGGACTATGTAATCAGGAAAAACGGTGATCATTAATGTCAACATATATAAATTGGTGATAGAATTCATTCTTTATGCAAAATACTTTACATAAGTACTAACTATGAACAGGTATAATTATGGGCATTGAGTTTATAATCATTAACAACAACACAAAGATAGACTAGTTTTCTATATTCATGGCATTCAGAGTATAATAGGAGAGACTTTCTCAAACATTACAGATATAAAATAAGTCATCAAAGCAAAATACATGATGATATTAGAGCACATAAAAGAGAAATACGAATTATTTTGAAAGTTCAAGGAAGGCTTTTATGAGAAAATGAAGGGTGTGTACAGGTTACTTAAGTTGCAGGGGGTGGGTGTTGAAGAAATTGTTTCAGGAAATCATTGTACAAAGTTCTGTGGAGGTTGGGACCTATTGTCCCAGAGCACAGGAATAGTTTAGAACAAGGGAAAAAAACAGCAAGAAATGAGTCTAGATGGGTAAGCAGGAATCAGATCATGCAAGACCTTGTAGGTCATAGGAAAAATTTAAGAACAATGGAAAGGTATTAAAGAATTTTAAGAACGGATATGACATAATTAAAAATAATTAGAATTATGTATAAAAAGGATACTCTTTTGTTTATTATTGTTATTGTTAATTTATAAATTTTCTTTAATTTTTTATTTAAATAGATTTAGGGGTACAGGTGGTTTTTTGTTATATGGCTGAATTGCATAGTGGAGACACCCATCACCTGAATAGTGTACATTGTACCTGATGGGTAATTTTTCATCTTGCAGCCCCCTCCCACCCTTCACATTCTCAGTCTCCAATATCCATTAAGTTTATGTGTACTTGTGGAAAGTAGATTAAAGAGTTAAAAGTCAATGCTTGGAAAACAGAAGGTGATTGCAGTAGAGTAAAATATAACTAAGTTTCTCAGGTATATTTGTGCCATCCTTATTCCCAATCAATGTTTTTGCCTCTAGACTAAGAAACATTTTGGTTGAATTATGGAGTTTATATATAAAATAATCTTACTACTTTCATTTGTTTTATTGTAGCCTTATATAAGTAAAAAGCTCTGATTTAAAACCTAATCCCTGCATTCTTTTAGATTAATTAACGAAGCATTTCTATTGACTTTGCATTTTGGATGCTTGTTTTATTACTCACACATCTCTATGTTAATATGTCATTTTAACATCTGAAATAAATTTGGAAACTTAAATCAAATTATAGTTTATGCAATTAAAGGTATAGGTTTCAGAGTAAAATATTATCATATAAATGTACTCTCATTAATATTGTGGGTAGAAAGACCTCAAGTAATAAAATCAGGAAGCATAGAGGTATAATTTGTAAAAATGCATTTTGATTTTACATTTTATTTAGTAGATTTCTTAGTGAGGCAGAACTTTAAATAGCATAAGAATTTCACAGCTGCTTATTTGATTAGACAAAGAAAGTGACCTAAGAACAGATTTCCTTCAAGTGTGTCAACTGGGTCCATTTTGAATTTTGAAATCCTACTCTATCCCAAACAATGTCTTTATTTTTAATATAGGAGGCTTGATGAGGCTTTGAATTTAAAATACCCTGTATTTCAGGAATATGCAAAGCAAAACTATAAGTCCAATTTTCAAGTATATTAAGTACTGTGGCTACAAAGAAGAAAAAGAAAAAAAAGAAAGAATTTCTCTAGTGTCCTGACCCTGAGTTAACCTGAGAGTTTAATACCTTGGGGCTGTTGTTTTTGTTCCAGAACTGCCCACTATTGTTAATATCAGCCAGGCCACTCCACCTTGCCTGTATTCCTGTATTGCTCCATTATCATTCCATTAATAATGAACAAAAGCACAAAGCCTTGCTTTCAATACTGGTACCAATAATCATATCAGTCACCGTTTTTTACTTCCAGATGTCAGAGACTACTCCTTTTATTTTGAAAATAATTTAACATGAGATATTGCATAAATTGCAGAGTCTTCAAGATGACCATGAAACCTTGCTGAAAGAGCTTGGAAAAATTCCCAACATACCATTGGACTAGTCTAGTAAAAACACAGCTGCCACTGCCACTGCCGCTGGCAGCTCAACAGCCAAGAAACACGCTAGAATCCCACCATTGCTACCCAAACCCCTCCATCACCCCTTATCTCATAGTGATGGGGAGGTTGATTATTTTCCAGGACTGCACAGTAAAAGTTTATTTTGAGAAATAGTTTTGCTTGATCATGCTTTCTTAGCTGATCATAATCCAGAACACAGATTTCTCTGTAAATAGGGTGCTTTGACAATTCCAAGTCTTAACCCTTAATTTGTTTTTTTTTAAAGATCAAGAAATATTTATATAATAATTTACACAAAAGACCTAGCATGACTCATATATATCCAGACATATAAAGGCTATAGAGACATATCTAGTATATGTAAACTGTATGTGTGTATATGTACACACATATATATGTGTGTGCATAGCTAATGAATATATTTATATCTATGTTATATATATGACAGAAATCTATACATGTACAGGAGGCATAGAAATGAAGACAATTCTTTCTGAAAGTATACTATTTATAATAATGACTCCACTTACTCATTGAGAATAATAATAGCTCACACTCAAAATAATAAAGAATCTAGGACTGTTTTAATAATCTTTTACTTCCTGAAATTCTTATTTGATGAGGAGAAGTTTATACCACTTATTTCTTTTTATTTTATTTTATTTTTTCCAGCATATTGTGAGGATACAAATGTTAAGGTTACATATATTGCCCTTGCCCCCCCTTCCCCCTCGAGTCAGAGCTTCAAGTGTGTCCATCCCCCAGTTGGTGCGCATCGCACTCATTATGTATGTATATACCCATCCCCTCCCCCCAACCTGTCCAACACCCAATAAATGTTATTCCTATATGTCCACTTAGGTGTTGATCACTTAACACTTAATTTGTTAGTAAAAGCCAAGTAGAAGAATCAGACTCTTAAGCCACTGGGTTTACTTCTTTCTTGTATGATTGTATTGCCAGGAATTAAATGACATACCTGTATATTAGCTACAAGTTAGATCAAAAAATGTATTTTTTGTTACCTGTACACCATTATACAAAAAGTTAAACTGGAAATATATTGTAATGAGGATTGAGTGAGAAAATTTAAACCATCTGCCACAAATATTTTTATATAATCCAAGATCTTTTTTCTCTCTCTCCCTGCTATATGGAAGTTGGACTGATCTCTTTAACTGAGTAAACCTGAGGGATCCTTAGAAAATTCTAGGAAGACGACTAATAGGAAATTCATTACTAATGTGGGCAGTTTGATCCTTAAGTATTTAGTGTGAACATACTAATAAATCAAGTAGGTAAGGCAGATCATACTCAGTACTTATATAAATACACACAGAATTATATATGTTCATTATATGCAATAGATAATATAGGATAATGGTGTAATAATCATAAGGGCTTGACAAATATAACTTAGAATATGGGTAAAAAGTCTGTCAAGGCCGAAGTGTTTTAAAGATACAAAAAATTTTAATAACGTGATAGCTGTATTCAACATTCTTTTGCTAGCCACAAAACACAAATAAAACCATGTTTGCATATATGGATAGCTTTTATTGCATTAATTGTTCCAATTATAAATATATCTATAATCATACATTTCTTTGTTTTCATGTAATACATTAAATTTTTCAATGTATTATATTTTTATATTTCCCATATATAAATATTCCAGTACACTGATAAAAAATTTAATCTTTTATATTATTATACTATAAAATAAATTATTTTCAAAAATGTGTTTGATTCCTCAGTTTCTTAGCAGACAGTAATTTCAGACCCAAGATTTCTGCATAAACAAAGTGGTTATTTAAAATCCCAATCCTTATAAATAAGTAGGGTGTTAGTTTTTTTTAACAGATCTCAAGCCTTATAATAAGTAGAGTATTTGTTTTTTAACAGAATACAAATAGTTCATTGTTTGATTCTTGTTTTTTCACCCCTTGGTATACTATTTATTTTTTATATTGTTGTCCTTTATTGCACACAACTCTGAAGACTTTCATTAGGAGGGTAGAACAATTATTAAATAATGTTTATAAATATACATAACATTTTGTATTTATGACATTTATATTGGCAAGCCCAATGGAAACATTTTTCCATGTCTTATATGACCTCTACAGCACACTTTATTTTTGTGTTTTCTTTTTTGTGTTTTGGTACGTCCTTCATCTCTCATATAGCACACTTTAATAGGTTTCTTCTTACTATTCTAGATAAGTTTCTTCTTACTATTCTAGATGTTTCTTCTCCCCCTCCCCCCATCCCCTCCCTGGCCCCTGCTTGTATTTTAATGCTAAACTTTGGAGTTCTTCAGGCATCAGTCCTGGTTTCTATTATATTCTGTTCTCACTATGCATATAATCACTAAATGGATGTGTGTGTTCTTTTCTCCTTTAACAAATCCCATATTAATATTTTAAGCCTAGAACTATCTTCTAATTTCCAAATTGGTATATACCATTTTCAAATTTTCGTCTCTGGTTTGATAGCACCGATACATTCATGTTTCACATGTCTAAAACTGGATCATAATAATTGAGAGTGTGAGGGACCCCAAATAATATCCATCATAAGTTAGTAGCTTCCTAAGTAAGAGAGATGTAAGATTAAAATTAACATATTTTAATAAAAGCTGGATTTGAAGATTGATTTAGAATTGTCTACAAATAGAGTTTCCTAATACTTCACATTTGAATAAGGCTTACCCGACCAGTCACTGTGCATAAACCATAGACTTGGCTTCCTGGACAGGCCCCTTAGTGTAAAAGAGTAGACATGTTCAGAAGGACCCTCTCTGCTAGCAGACAGATCCAAAAAGAGGAATGAAAAAAGAGAAGTGAGAAGCTGGAAGAATTCCCACTATGATTTTCCCTATCAAAAAGAATGGAGTGGAAATTTTTCTTGATCGGAATTGAGGATAATATCTCTCCCTAACAATGACTTTCCTCTCAACATACTCAAATATATTTACTGTAGTTGGTAGCCACTGTCATCTTTTTTCCAAGGTAGTATTATCTGTTTTATAAACTACTTCAATATCTCCTAATGAGTATTAACCCTACAATATGTACTCAAAGCAGCTAAATTGGCCTTTTTAAAGACATCAATTCATTTCATGCTCTGCTTAAAAGCCTTCAATGGCTTTCCACTGTCTTCAAAACTTTCATATGGCTAAAAACCCTTATGTAACCATTATTTAATCTTAAAAGCAATAGGTATTTCATTTCCATTGTTCAGATGAGAAAATAGAGTCAAAAAGGAAAGATAATGTGTTACAAAGGGGTTTCATTTTAAGAATTAGACAGATTGTACAGGTATAAATTTGTGGCTGTCAATTATTTAATTATTCCTTACTATAGTTCATAAAGTGCAAGAAACCATAAAGTTACTCTATCCGTCCCTACTCTCAATTAAAAACATAACAAAATTATACAAAATTCAGTGCTAATATTTAAGTATCATACTAGACAAATTAATTTTTTGGTGAAAGGTTTATGACTACATTAGCTTTAGCAATAGGTTATTGGTCATATATTTAAATATATAGGAACTCACCACAGAAGTTGGCTGACCAGACACATCAGCTGCCAGATTGTCTCAGAAAGAAGGAAAAGTTTTAGATGAAAAAGAAACAAAGAAACAAACACAGATTGGGTGTAACACCAAGGCAAAAGTTCCAGAATCTACCAGAGATTCCATGGGAAGAAGTTGCAGAGCAGAACAAGAAGGAGCAAGATATGGGCAGAGATCAACCCGAGAGGCTTAGACTTCCACAAAAAGGGTTAAGTGAAGTGATTTCTTTTTCCTTCTCTCACATCTCTGGCAGTCATCAGGCTCCCAAGTTGCTGGAGAGCCTTTCTACCCTCATGAGCCCAAAAGCGGCTGCCACCAGTGAACTGGGAGCTTCTTGATGACAAAGCAGCAGGCTACCAGCTCCCTGGGGTCACTTCCTGACACTACAGCCAAGCCAAGAGGGCAGAGACTATAATGTTTCTCTACCTGCCACTGTTTGCCCTTCCCAGGGGCCTTCAGCCCCTCAGTTTTCAACTCACTCATTGCCACACAAACATTTCCCAACTCTGGCCCAGACTGTGGAAGGCACAGGGGGCTGGTGGGTCCCAGGGGATCTGTGGAGCCTGAAAGCCTGGACATTCTGGGTTCCCATCTGGAGAGAGGGACAGAGATGACCAGACTGCTAGCTTTCCACCATTCATACTCTTTTCCTCCCCTTCTTCTCCCCACCTTCTCATGGCTGCTGAGAGACAGATTGAGCTGGGGCTTTCAGGATTGGCTGCTTCCCCTCTGTTGATGCGTCCATCACACCAAGTTTTCCAAACAGAGTGGGGCTCAAACCTTTCCTCTTAAAGACCTGCAGCTGACTAAGGGGTTGTTTAGACTGTCAGATCCCTACTCACTAGCCCTCTCCGGTGCTACTTGTCTGGCTGCTCCATCAGAGCAGGGCACACCCCAAAGGAGAGAGACATCAAACCTGCTTAAGCATCCCATAGGCAACTCAGGACCATCACACTTCTCCCTAGCATAGTCAGGGATTGATTTTCTGGGACCTGGGACAGGCTGCAGGCCAGATGATGTACCCCCAGGACTCAATTGTGTTGCTTGGGGGTACAGAAGGGAGATTTGTAAACTCCTCTTAGGAGGCAAGGGAGCTCTCATGGCAGAACTGAAAAGAGAGTGCAGTGTAGGTCTCAGGCACAGTGCACTTGTGGAGCACCCCTCCCCCCACAGGAAGGCCATGTTCTCAGCCCAGGGAGGGATCCTGGACAGGGAAGCTCCCAGTCCATAGCACCATCGAGGGGGAGATAAGCTAGCTGTGCTCCTGCCTCCTGGCAGACATTGGAGGGAGACTGCAGAGCACAGGAAGGGGAAGAAGAGTGAAACCTGCTCCTGACAGCCAGATTGTGAATCTCAGATGGCCCCTCCCCCACAAGCAGACTTTCTTGCTGGGTGGAGCCACATCAGTCCCTCCCTGGCTGCTTTCCCTAGAAGCCTGGGAGTGGAACTTTGACTCTTATGGAGACAGCTACCTTATCAGGTTTTGTGGACCCTAAGGGCAGGCTCACCCAACCTAGCCCCACCCAGCCTCACTCCCCAATCTGCCTCTGCTGTGGTGGAGAATAAAGACTTACCTGGAAGTTCCAGGGCCCTGCTTACCACCAGGGCATTCAAATGCTTCTGCTGAAGGGCTAGAGCCAGTCACAGCTCCACAAAACAACACTGCAGCTGGTTCTTATTTCCAGTAGGTGCCACCTACTGACAGGGAGGTCAACTTACATGGCCCTTTACAACATTTACTGACTCAATCATACAAGGTGTGGTTGATTGTTACCCATATGCTCCACCTATTCTCTCAGAGATTAAAGCGAGAGTGCCAACACAATTCACATTGTTAAGAAGACTACAGGCCTAGGGAAAGAGAAAGGATTCTAAAGACCTCCATCATCCCTCTTCAGAGAGAGCCTGGGAAGATGCCGACACACATAGCTCACCACTGCAACAGCATGCAAACAACTAGCAACTAAGTAAACCACCACACTAAGGATGACTATAACCAAGTCATCCATTCAGAACCTAGACCACCATCAAAACACCCACAAGCAAAGCCAGAGGTTCTTACCCAACATATGCTACAGACACAGTCTTACAAGTGAGAAGGGGGGAAATTAGTCCCATCTAAACAAAAGAAAATCCAAAAATAAGAAGCAATCACTGCTTCAGAGGAGAAGGAATCAGTGCAAGAATTTTGGAAGTATAAAAAAATCAGAGTGAAAGGACACCCCAAAAGGGAACATCAGCTCTCTAGAAATGGACCCCAACCAAAATGAAAATATTGAAATGACAAATAAAGAATTCCAAATATGGATTGTAAGGAAGCTCGATGAAATCCAAGAGAAAATGGTAAACCAACTGAAAGAAACCAGGAAAATAACTCACATAATGAATGAAAAATTCACTAAAGAGATCAACATATTAAATACCAAATAAAACTTCTAGAAATGAAAAATTCATTTAAGAAAATATAAAACATAGTGGAAAGTTTTAAGAATAGATCAGGCAAAAGAAAGAATCTGAGAGCTTTTCAATTAATTTAGTCAGTCAAAAATAAAGAAAAATGTTTTCGGGTGTCGGGCGGGTGGGAGGGGGGAGGAGGGAATATATACAAACATAATGAGTAAGATATGCAATGTTTGGGGGATGGTCCTGCTTGAGGCTCTGCCTCAAGGGGGGAGGGGGGCATGGGCAATATACGTAACAGTAATATTTGTACCCCCATAATATGCTGAAATAAAAAAAATAAAGTAAAAAATTATATAAAAAAATAAAGAAAATAAAGAAAAAAGAATTAAGAGGAATGAACAAAGCTTATAAGAAATATGAGATTAAGTAAAACAGCCAAATAGAAGAATCACAGGTGTTCCTAAGGGTGGGGAAGAAAATGCACAAGGGCTGAAAACCTATGTATTTGAGGAAATAATTGAGGAAAACTTTCCTGGTCTTACTAGCGATTTAGACATCCAGGTACAAGAAACTCAACAGACATCTGTGAGATTAATTGCAAAGAGGTAATCAGCAAGACACATAGTCATCAGACTGGCCAAAGTCAACACAAAGGAGGAACTCCTGTAAGCCATAAGACAAAAATATCAAGTAACTTACAAAGAAAAACCTATCAGGCTAGCCGGAGACTTCTCACAAGGGAGAAGGGATTGGGGTCCCGTCTTCAGTCTTCTTTAACAGAACAACTACCAGCTTAGAATTTTGTGTCCTACAAAATTAAATTTCATACATGAAGGAGAAATAAAGATTTTTCCAGACAAGCTAACACTGAGGGAATTTGTCAAGATCAGACTTGCCATGCAGGAAATACTTAGAACTGCATTATACATGCGTCAGCACAATAGACACTCACCATTGTAAAACCACCCAAAAGCTAAATCTCAGAGCACTTATTAAATAACATAGCACAAGAAGATAAACAAAGCAATAAGGTACTAACCAACATGATAATTAGAACAGTGTCCCACATATCAATTCTATCAATCAGCGTGAATGGTCTGAATGCCCCACTCAAGAGACATAGACTAGTTG
>CAUYPO010091267.1:0-20271 GCA_963574435.1 Cheirogaleus major | reverse complement strand
CCAAGCTCCTTTGGGCTTCACCATCAGGCTCTTTCTCAAGAGAAAGTAATGAAAAGAAAAGAAAAGAAAAAGAAAAAAACTGGATGTTTAGCTTGTACAAGGCACTTTTAAAATCCATCAAATGTATTAACTAATCTAATCTTCACAACAACTTTAAGAGGTAAGTACCATTTTTTGCTCCATTTCACAGATATGAAATAAGGAGCTGGACTGAAGGTGTTTTCTAGGGCTGATTTAAGAAGAATTATTATAATAAACTCAGAGAGAAGATTCTTAACTGACAAAGATGCTTTCTTTTTGTAATTTGCTTCCTTCTTGGGAATAAGTGATACCCCATCCTGGGCTCCTTTTCTCCATCCTCTCAGATCTGCAATTTGCCTCAAGCTTTCTCTCTCTTTCTCTCTCTCTCTCTCTTTTTAATTTCAGCATATTATGGGAGTACAAATGTTTAGATTACGTGTGTTGTCTTCCCCCCTTCCCCTCCTTTTTTTTTTTTTTTTTTTTTGAGACAGGGTATCGCTCTGTCTCCCCGGGTAGAGTGCAGGGGCGTCAGCCTAGCTCACAGCAACCTCAAACTCCTGAGCTCAAGCGATCCTCCCTCCTCAGCCTCCCAGAGTGCTAGGATTACAGGCGTGAGCCACCGCACCTGGCCTATTTATTTATTTTTGAGACAGGGTCTCACTCTGTCTACCGGGCTAGAGTGCAGTGGTGGCGTCACCATAGCTCACTGCAACCTCCAACTCCTGGGCTCAGGTGATCCTCCCTCAGCCTCCCGAGTAGCTGGGACGACAGGCGCTGGCCACCGTGCCCCGCCATCCCCCTGACTTTAACTGTGGCTATCTCATTACGCTTCTTTCAGAGAGTTCATCCTTAAGCATGTCATAGACCATTATCTTTAGGCAGAGAACCCTAAATCTTCTCTGGTCTAGATTGTCCAACCTCTCCCAAGGTCCATAAATTCCGTTGTCTCTGGGACGCTTCCATTTGATTTCACCCCTGGTATGTGGAACTGAACATATTAAAAACTAACATTCCTCCCCAAATCTGCATGTTGTGCCAATTTTCCTGGACAAATGTCTTGTCTGTTCACTGGTTTTGCGACCTTAGATTATTTTAAAAATTAAATCAATTATTTTTTTTGAATCGGAATGCTTATGAATGGTACAAAAATAAAGATACAAAGGAGATGCAGTGAGTTGTAAGTCTTCCTCCCACCTGATTCCCTAGCCACTCAGTTTCCCTTCCAGGAGGTAACCAGTGTCACCAGCTCTGAGAGTGATTTTTGATTCCTTCTTATATCGCCTATATCTCAAGTCCGTCCGTGTCTGTTGAGATGTGTGCCCTTTCCTTTTCAGGCCCTAGTGACCTTATATCTGGTTGACTTCATGTATAAATATTTATACGCGTTTATTTTATATACATATATAAAATCTCCCCCATGGCCTTCCGGCCTGAGTTTTCATCACGTCGCTTCCTGGATGAAGAACCCAGGGCGTGTGGGTCAGGGGTTGGGGGTGATGTAGACAGAACCTAAAGGGGACTTAGGTAAGGGGTTCAGAGTGGCCGACTGACGTAAAGCTCTGCTGGGATTCCTACACCCATTCTTTCCAACTCAGGGCCCCTTCCAGTCCTGTTGTCCAAATGCCTCTTGTTTTCAAGGGCCCAGACAGAGACAGAGACAACGAGATACACAGAGACAGAGACGCCGAGGCACCAGCATCTCTCTCCCCTTCTGTCCCGCCCCACCGCTCTGACGGACACCAACTCTCAGCCAATAGCGTCCACGATATGCTCTGGGAGGGCCAATGAGACACAGAGGAGGGCGGAAGATTTCCCCGCCCCCACTTCTAGGCTTGGTTGAGCCGTGCAGGTAGGTCCGGGGCTGGGGGAGCCGCCGTTGGCACTGGTGCCCCTGGGGGGTGGGGGCACAAGTGGGTAGGAGTGATGGTGGGGAAGGGGAGGCGGCCCCGACCGGGGGAGCCTGAAGGAGCGGCCCGGCCAGGAGGCGGGGGACCGAGGGGCCCGGGGAGAGGGCGCCGCCGAGGGCCCTGGAAGCCGCTGGGCTGGGGGAGCGGGGACGCGTGTGTGGGGCGCAGGGACCCCCGCCCCGCGCCCACCCGTAGGCCTGGGCCGCGGGCTGCGGGCCGAGTGGCCTGGGGGCCTGGCTGTCCCGGGGGCGGGCCGGGGCCGCGGGCGCCGAGCGGAGCCCGGGGCGCCAGGCCGAGCCGAGGTGGGACGGACCGACGCGGAGAGGAAGGGAGGCTGCATCCCACGGGCCGCCCCTCCTGAAGCGAACCGGGGCAACGGCCGCAGGCGCCCCTGCCCTGAGCCCACTGCCCCACTCGCCCCCTCCCTAACAATGGGAATAGGGCAGAAGGAGTCGCCCCACTGCGGGAAGGTTGCGGGGGTAGGTTTGGGACCGGGGTCCAAGGTGGGGGGAGGGGTGAGAACTCAGGCTCTCCTCTTTCTCCTCTCCCGCTGTCTTTGGGGGGGGTTCACGGAGCGACTATTAAACCCGACTGAGACTTGGGTCAGGAGTCATACTCCCCCACCTTCTCCCCCCAAATCCGATGAGCGGTGAGGAAAGTGATGCCAAGTCTTTGAAGCCGAAGTGACAAACGCATAGAAAGAACAAATCCACTCCGGAGGTTTTTATTTTTTATTATTTTTTAAAAATATGGGTACTTTTCGACATTTATTTTTAAAGAGGTGGGTGCTGTTATTTTTGTCCCTACTCGGGCAAGCCTCCATTTTAAGTGAAGCAGTAACTGGTTAAGCTGGAATTTTATTCTGGCCTAGGACTTGAACAAGGATCCCACAAGAGGTCATTTAGTCCATCCTCCTGCCTCCAGGCAAACTTACCTTCTTCCCATCCTCAAAATTGAGTCATTTGGTGTGCTTTTAAAGATCTCTAGGGAAGAAGGGTTTTTTATTTGCTTATAATACTTCAGTCAGGATAGATTTTGTTTTTCATGTAGAATCAGCTCTGAAACTTAATTTAAGCTTAAACTTAGGGCAGTTGGAATGATCAGAGAGGTTTTAATTTGCTAAATAAAATTAAACGTGGCAAGGGTTTTTTTTTAGATGGTTAGTTAACAAATGACCTTTCAATAATGTTTATGAAGTACCCTGGATAATAATTTTGTTCTCTCTGGGATTTTGGTTTTCCAATTCTTTGATAAACAATTTCACGTTATTTAGAATATGTGTTACATGTTTATTTCTCTTGTTAGGTAAAGTATTTTCATACACATATGGAGATACACATACACACATTTACCCTTTTCTAAAGCGGACTGTATTTTGTATACCTTTTTAGTATGGCGAGGCAAATAGTATTTCAAATCTCTGCCAAAATAGCTTAAACTTTGCATTTTCTTGATTATTTTTTAGTCTAAATGAAAGTCCTCTCTTTCAGATACCTTTCTTGAAACAAAAAAATTTCCTACCTGCTCCTACTTGGTGACTGAGGGAATTACTACGACTTTCTTCTTGTTCATTTCTGAGTATTGTCTGAACTATTCCTGACATTATGAATGCTATTTGGATGCCTCTCAAGGTAAGATGTGTTATTTTTTCATTACCAGCCTCATTTTATTTATTTTTCTTTAGAATTGAGAATATTCTAATTCTTGAATTTGTTACTCTTCAATCCCTTTACCTGGCTCTCCTCTTACTTCCACTCTTGTATTTGCTTCCTAGGATCGATTGGTTACACCTTACTTTGTGTTGCTACTGTTCTTGATTATTGGTGTTAAAATATTAATGAAGTTCTCAAATTAACTTCCATTATAATGATATGATCATATTTTTAACTTTATAACAACCTACATAGTTGTAAAGTTGTGTTCAATCCTAGTAAGATGGGTTGGCAATTCAGACATCCAGGTCCACTTTCAAATAGGTACTTTAGAGTCATAGGTACTAGGGTGTGTCCCACTCTTGCAAATCAGTAGCTGATTCATGTGTTACAAAAGATGTGTCATTAACCATTTGTTTACTCCGAAACTTCATATAATATATTAGAACATTCTAAGACCTGCCGGTTTACATGTATGACTCTTTCGAGAGTCCTCCTGCTGCTCCCAAGTCCTTTGCATGAGATTTTTAGACTATTTTCCTCAACAGGTAGCACTTGTGTCAAGTTTCATCTCACTGGGTAAAAGTCTCCTTTGGGCAGTGTGGACAGGTGATCTTTAGATGAAAAAGCTCCTGTTGATGTGGTGGAGAAGCCAGTCTGTTTTGGCTTCTCCAATCTCTCGTACTTAGATGGCCAAAGAACTCTCCATTAGGACTAAGTAGTGGGCAAAGCTTAAGACATATGTAGGGAGGAAATAGAAGGAAGGATGGAAAAGGATAAGGAGTGATACAAGCCCTCCAGCTTTGCCTTCCTTCAGAGTTGGATAGTAGCATGGTTAAAGTGGTTGTGTGGTAATCTGCTCTGTGGAATTCCAGATTGATGCAGTGGATAGATCAGAAAATAATGCAGTCTGTGTAACCTAAATATTTGGACTTGTGGGAAATCTTTAGGTAATGTAGACTGAGTTCTCATCTTCATTTATATTTCGGCTGCTATTGTTGGATAATGAGTGCACATTAATATAAAGGAAGCCAAAGTGGCACAGTTTTTCCAGCCATTCTCCCTGTAGAGTTGGAGGGGTTGGTTACATGGGTAACACAGCCAGAAGTCCCAAACCCATAAAATTGGGAGACCCGTGTAAGGGTGTTTCTACTTAGCAAGTGTTTAGTGCCAGGACCTGGTGGCCTCTGTACTCTTTAGGAAGCAGGCAAGGGGATTGAGATCAATATATTGGATTTCATTTTACAGTTTCCTTGGTTTTAACTAATGTGTTAGGTACACAGAGACCTGCTTTTGAAGATATCTATGATGTTTAAGGTTTTACCTCTAAATCTCTCTGAACCTGGGTTCTAATACAGTAACCCCTGAAGTTGTAGTAAGGGCCACTGGCATGGCAGGAATACAGAAAGGAAGTAAGTCAGTGCTCCCTACTGTGTGAGCTACCACCTGTTAACTACCTGGAATGTAGTTATGTGTCTACCTTCATTTTCTGTTCCCTACCAATCCTTTGATCAGTAGAAACGTATTCTAAGTCTAAACAAATTTTTTATTTGCTAAAATTTCCTCCTATTTTTATTACTTCAGAAACTTAAAAATTGTAGTGTTTGTTCTGGGCAGAGTAGCATTGAGTTTGTGGGCTGGAAAATAAAAGCGGAGAAAGGGAACTTTATTCTTGTTTTTGATTGTGAATATCCTTAATACACTTCTGATGTATAGTTTCAGATTGGAACTACTTTTTTTTTTTTTTTTTGTGAGACAGAGCCTCACTCTGTTGCCTGGGCTAGAGTGCCGTGACATCAGCCTGGCTCACAGCAACCTCAAACTCCTGGGCTCACATAATCCTCCTGCCTCAGCCTCCTGAGTAGCTGGGACTACAGGCATGTGCCACCATGCCTGGCTAATTTTTTCTATATATTTTTAGTTGTCCGACTAATTTCTATTTTTAGTAGAGATGGGGTCTCGCTCTTGCTCAGGCTGGGTGGGACTACTTATTTTTAAGTAAAAAGAAATGATAGTTTAATTCAGGTGTGTACTTTGGAGCCCAAATGTTTATTTTCTGTAGTTCTAATGCTTCATTTCCAATTACCTTATTTTAGAATGAACTCTGTAGTTCTGTCTGGCATTGCTTCCGTGTTAGACCTGAGTATTTGTTTGTTTCCATGCTCATAATGCCCCCATAGTCATTCACCCTTTTCACAAAACAAAGTACCAAAGGAAACATAATTCCAAACAAAACTCCTCAATAAAAGGCACTCTTGTTAATTAGAAGTTCCCTTAGAAATTATTATTTATCCATTTTCTCTGTATCAAGGGTCTGCCTTCTTTAAAGCCTGAATATTGCTAGCCATGACTAAGCAATGTCAATGATGTTTTTAGGTCTAGTTGTTAGGGTTAGGGTTAGGGTTAGGTTTAGGGCACAGATGAGAGGGAAGAGGAATAGGGAGAAGGAGAATTGGGAGAGTTGGAGGAAAGAGCAAAATTAAGCTGAGGAGAGAAAAGATAGATGGTCTTTGGTGTGTGGCATGGAGCCACCATCATTTGTGTTAGGTAGCTCATAGGGGCTGCTGGGTGCCTTGTGTGCTAGACTGAACTATGATGAAAGCAAGTAAAAAGTATTCTTTTTTTTTCTTTTTTTTTTGAGACAGAGTCTTACTCTGTTGCCCGGGCTAGAGTGAGTGCTGTGGCGTCAGCCTCGCTCACAGCAACCTCAAACTCCGGGGCTCGAGCAATCCTCCTGCTTCAGCCTCCCGAGTAGCTGGGACTACAGGCATGCGCCACCATGCCCGGCTCATTTTTTCTATATATTTTTAGTTGGCCAATTAATTGCTTTCTATTTATAATAGAGACGGGGTCTCGAACTCCTGAGCTCCAGCGATCCGCCCGCCTTGGCCTCCCAGAGAGCTAGGATTACAGGCGTGAGCCACCGCGCCCGGCCGAAAGTGGACTTTCAAAACTTGCTTATCTATAATGATCATAAGAAGTAACCTGGCGATGACTTGAAGAGATATTCTCTTTAATGGGAAAACAGGCTGTAGTCATCAGACATCTGGTCTAAGGCCCCAAGACACAGGGAAGTCAGTAGGGAACCGCAACTCCAGTGTGGCCATTGGGCTCACTGTGCCAGCTCAGAAGTCCTGGCTATTTTATGAGGAATAAGCTACTTTATTTTTGAGTGTTCCAAAAGCATTTTGACAGTGGGGAGGGAGAATGGAGGTGTTTCGGTGAAGGTCCTCCTGCCAGGTCCTCCAGAGGTGGTGGGAGGGGGTCATTATTATCCACAGGTTCATCTCAAATTCTCAGTTTCAGGAACACTGGCATCTGCTTTCCCTCTAAGTTTGACTGCTGGGAGGTGGGTGGAGGAGTATATATCAAACATATTCGTGAAAACTAAAAAGGGAGTTATAAACAGTTGTGCCTGCTTTTTCTGGGAGAATTGTAGCATCTGAGCTAGTCTGTGTGACCATTTGATAGGTGATTTTGCTGATAGTCTGAAGAAATCGGGGTGGGAAGAGGGAAGGGTGGGAAAGGGGTAATGTGGAGGGTAAGAGCCAGGCATACCAATTGTGTTCATATACTTAAATAGCTTTAGTGTGATGGCAGACTGACACCAGGCTGCAAAGATGGCGAATGCTCCCTCTGGGGACCAGGGACATGGGCCTGGGGAAGGGGCGAGGACTTGGCCAGAGTGGTTAGTGTTGTGGACACAGCTTTCCAAGATTCAGAGCACACGCTGTTTCTACCCCTAGCTTGTCGAAGTGCCTCCCCACATCGCAGCTGCTAACCCACCTCCGGGTGTTCTTATAGGACAACCTTAGTTTCTGGCAGGAGCTGAGAACTAGTAAGCCAGCAAGTGGTGAAGCCACGATTCTAACACAGATCTCTGTGTCTCAAGAGCTTAACCACTACACTCAACACGGTGCTCACCTGGAACATTCTGAATTCACTGGTTTAGGTTGGGTCTGGGTAACATGCTATGAAAAAGCTCCCCTAAGGATTCTAATATGCCCTCTGTTGAGTTCATTTAAATATGTAAATTAACAATTACAATTCCTTAGACATATATAAAGAATCAGCAGCATGAAAGAGGAGAGCAAGGCTGAGCAAGGCAAGCAAATGAAGTGAATTAATTCAAGAAAGAAGGGAGAGCTCTTTAAAAAATTCTCATTTGAATTCCTAGTGAGATTCAAGAGGATATAGCACTTTGATAGAACATGAGTAGACTGCCATGAGAAAAGACCAATCAGAGAACGAGGATGATCTTGGAAACTAAAAACATGATTAATTAAGTAACAGAGGATGTATAAACAGTAGAATGGACACTGCTGAAAAGCGCATTGGTGCGCTAGAAGATTAACTCAGGCAAAACCAAAAGACGAGAGAGAATTAGATAGACATGCAGAGTAGAGTAAGATTTACTATCCACAAAGTAGGACTCCAGGAGGAGAAAATGAAGTGGACGGAGGAAAAGCAATACTAAAATTAATTTTAGAAGGAAAAGCAAAATGCTATAAAAGGCAAAAGCAAAAACAAACAGACAAACAAAATCCTTACAGACCAAAAAAGAAAATATGTATCTACAAAAAAAGGAGAATTAGGCTTGTAGTACACTTATCATAAAAGCCTAACGTTAGAAGTAATGTTTTTGCAGTTCTAAAGGAACTATGACCCTAGAATTTCTAGACATCCAGCTGAACTTTCATTCACATGTAAGGGAAAAAGAAAGGCATATCAGATATAGAAAGGGTTAGAAATTATACTACTCATGCACTACTTCCTAAAAAAGTTTTCTGAGGAAGCATTCCAGCCAAATAACACAACAACAACAACAAAAACCCACAAATAAATAACTCAAAGATGACAGGGCATGGAACACAAGAAGCTCTCTGTGGCGAGCAAAGAACCAGTAAAATTTTAGTTAATTCTCAGTAACTGTGGATTATGAGGTTGTATATTTAAGCAAAAAAGCTTAATAATTTGGACTAAAATTCCAGATTATTTCTAAAATAATATGATCAAAACACATTTAAGAATCTCTTACAAATAAAGAACTTGACAAAGTCATAATCAGAGAATAGTGAACATTCCTCAAAACTTAATGTCACATAAATTAATATAATTATAGAGAGACTATGAGTCACCAGCTGAAAGCTTGATCTTATAGCTGTTAACACAACTTTGAGGCCGTCAGAGAATGCGCACACTTCTAAATGTCCATTATTCCCCCAAATTGATCATGCACTGAGCAAGGCCACAAAAATCAGAAATGTTACATTATGTGAGTACAAAAGAATAAAGGAAACAATTGCAACAAAATGAAACCTTTAACTACTTAGACATTTTTAAAAAATAGAAAAATCCCTAGCAACTCTTATTAAGAAAAAAAAGATAAAACACAAATATACAATGTTAGAAATTAAAAGAGAGATATAACAAGTTTGGAGATTTAAAGGCAACAGTCTGTTTTGTACAACTATACACCAAGACATAGAGAGATAAAATGGATACTTTTATAGGAAAATACAAATCAACGAAACCAAATTAAAAAGGTTATAATGATCTTTCTCCCAATAAGTTACTAGGCCCAGATGTTTTATGGATGGGTTTTATCAAATATTCAAGGAACAGAAAATTCTTATATGTTAATTTTCCCAAGCATAGTAAAAGTTTAAAAGTTGGTCTTCGTTCCAATTTCTTTTAACCTTGCTGTTAAAACTGTCAAAGATCATGTAAAAACTACAGTAATTTGCTGTGGTAATTGCTGTAGTAATTGTCTATACTAAGAGATGAATGGGAACACAATAGAGTGCAGAAATATGACTGAGTGGGAATTAGCGTATGACAAAGTTGGCATTTCAAGTTGAATGACAAGACGGTGGATTACTCAATAAATAAATGATTTTGGGGAAATTGGCTATCCATTTGGAAAAAATAAAGTTAGGTCTCTATCTCAAAGTATAAGTCAAGATAAAGTCCCTATGACATATATATATGTATATAAAACAACCCCCCCCAATCAACAACTAAAAATTAGTATAAGAAAACATGGGAGAATATTTTTACAGTTTTGGAGAGGAGAAGGCTTTTTTCCTTCCATGACATTAAAGGCTAGAAACCCATAAAAGAAAACATTACCAATTTAACTACCTTAATTCTTAAAATTTCTACATGAATTCTGCTGGAGAGAAATCTCTGCATATTTAAAATGCATATGTTTTGATACAATAGTTCCAGTCTTAGGGAATTTTCCTTCAGATATACTCACATACTTGTGCAAAGGCTTATGAACAGGTATATCTCATTTTATTGTACTCCATTTTATTGCACTTTGCAGATATTGCATTTTTTATAAACTGAAGGTTTGTGGCAACCCTGTGTTGAGCAAGTCTATTGGTGCCATTTTTCCAATAGCGTGTGTTTGCTTTGTGTCTGTGTCAGCATTTTTTTTTTTTTTTTGAGACCGAGTCTCACTCTGTTGCCCCGGCTAGAGTGCCGTGGCGTCAGCCTAGCTCACAGCAACCTCACACTCCTGGGCTCGAGCAATCCTTCTGCCTCAGCCTCCCGAGTAGCTGGGACTACAGGCATGTGCCAACATGCCCGGCTAATATTTTTTATATATTTTTAGTTGGCCAATTAATTTCTTTCTATTTATAGTAGAGACGGGGTCTCACTCTTGCTCAGGCTGGCTTCGAACTCCTGACCTTGAGCGATCCGCCCGCCTGGGCCTCCCAGAGAGCTAGGATTACAGGCGTGAGCCACTGCGCCCGGCCTGTGTCAGCATTTTCTTGAGACAAGGTTGTGCTCTGTTGCCCAGGCTAGAGTGCAGTGGCATCACTGTAGCTCACTGCAACTTCAAACTCCTGGGCTCAAGCCATCCTCTTGCCTCAGCCTCCCAAGTAGCTGGGACTACAGGTGCATGCCACCATGCCCGGCTGATTTTTCTTATTTTTTCTAGAGATAGGGTCTCACTATGTTGCTCAGGCTGGTCTCAAACTCCTGGCGTCAAGCAATTCTCCCGTTTATTTACAAAAATAAGCGGTGGACTAAATTTGGCCCTCAGGCTATATAGTATGCGGACACCTATTTTAGATACTCAATTTTAGAAGTGGTCTATTTTAACATGTCTCCCTCCAGCTTATGTTACCTAGGCTGAAAGGGTGGCCTGGTTTTTGAGGTTATCTTCTGAGGGGCAGACTGTACAGCCTCTCTCTCAAGAAATGAGATGTGCTTCAATGCCATTTAATTGTACAGAGGTGTCATTCTCAAATCTGATAGCAAAAGCTTGAGGATGTACAACTCTCATGGGTGTTCTTGCTCCTTGGAGTGACCACACGATTGTGACAGCTGCCACAATTCTTCCCGCCACATGCCACACCTTCAGTCCACTCCACCGCGTGCACGCACACATACACACACGCACACACATACATGGCTCAGTGTTGGGCCTTCTCCTCCAGTTCAAGGAAAAATGAAGATCACTAAAGAGATGGTATGGAGAGATTTAGAAATGACTTAGAAGAGCTACAGATAAACAAGATTCCAGAATGTGTATGTACATGTGACTAAGGATGTTACATGGGTGCCAGTTGTTGGAAGAACAGCACAGTGGGATTATCGTGTCTCTCCACAGACAACCCAAAAAGCTACTGGGAATTCACACAATGTGACATCTACACCAGAAACCACCTCTCAAAAGAAGGGAATGGCTAAGGTAATGTTTAGCCACCTGATTCCTCCCATTTAAACACTATAAACATTGGGGCAAAGAAAATTTGCTTTAAAAATAGCAATATGTGTAGAGAAAATTTGGGAATTAAAAAAAAGCTGTCAAGTATCCTGAACCCCTATTTGGTAATGTATTAATCTTGAATAATGTTTGTGAATGAAAGCAACAAGTAGAAAACTTATAAAATTCACATTTCTTTTGTTATAAAGTATGATTCAAACAATAAGTACTTATTGAGAACCTACTAAATACCAGGCATTGTGCTAAATGTTTAGATACAAACACTATGCACTATTTTCTTTTAAAAACTGCCTATTAATAAAATATAATGCATTTGAATTGTAGACAGAGGCAGTAATTGTATGAATATCCAAGAATTACCCCGATGCCCTAATTTTACTAAACAACCAATATTCACGAATGCTCTTATTTGAGCTAACGAATCCTTTTTTTTTTTTTTACAATAATAGGGGTCTAGTTATGAATTTGCTAGTAGTTTCTTTCTTTCCTGGATATGACACACTATGTTTAAGAGCACATGTTTAGAGGATGGTTAATACTAATTTGCCCATTAGGAAGAAGTCCTAAGAAATTCTGGGTTCATCCTACATTGGATTCATCTGTACTCATGAGCACCGCCTTTAAATGAAAGCTTCAGCTCTAATTCAACATAGCAGAGTAATGCTGCTGCCCGGAGATGCCCAGCATAAAAGCAACCTCTGACTGCTGAGCTACTTACAGCGAAGGGGTGGTAGGGGGCAGCGGGGGGAGCTCCGCGGGGCCCTGCTGGTGGAGGCAGCACGGACAGTCCTGTTGAAAAGATGCCAAGTGCGCTGAGGTTCAACCCTGGGATCAGATTGGCTTGTTGCTGGGAACAGAAATGGAGAAAAAAAATGAGGGGAGGAGACCAGAGAGGCCCAGCTCACCTGGGTCAACCTCCATCTCTTGTCTAGATGGCACCAGCGTCTCCTAATCAGCAATGCCCTGGCCCCGTGGACCTCTTCCACACCCTGCATTGGGGGTGGATGCCAAACTGCAACCTAACCACGGTGTTCCTTCAAAGCTTCTCTGCCACCCTTGGGAATGTCTATACATCTTATTATGGCAGATGAGGCTCTTCCTGGGGATGGAGGCCACCTTGCCAGCCTTACTCCTGCTAACTCCTCATCCTCACCCTGCCCGATCCTGTTCCCTAAATACCCCGCATGATCTCTCACCTCTGGGCCCCTGCACATCTTATCTCCCCTATAAGGAAGTGCTTTCCTAAGTCCTACTCACGTGTGGGTTTCACCTGAGCTTAGATGTCCCCTAATGCAGGAAACTTTCTCTCATCCCAAAGGCCTTAGCTCAAATGCCCTGTCTGTGCTCTTCTAACATTCCTATGTTTCCTTAAAACAGCACACATGACATATTTGAATCTCTTATTTAATTACTTCTTTCCCTTTTAGACCATACTTTTCTTGTAGACAGAGACTGTATTACTTAGTGTTGAGTCCTCAGTGCCTGGTATGTAGTAAGTACTCAATAAATATTTGTTGAATGACTATGTTTAAAACAAATTGGACTAATAGTTTTTTCTAACTCTATTCAGCGAAAGCTCAGACACTTCACTAGGATACCACATTGGTAAATTCTATTAACCAGGTTCAGGATCATTCACAACTTTCTCTCTTCCTTACCTAGTTGCCAGTTTTGTGATCGTGTCACTTTTTTTTTTCTTTTTTTTTTTTTATTTCATCATATTATGGGGGTACAATATTATGGTTATGTATATTGCCCATGCCCCCCTCCCCCAATGATCGTGTCACTTGTTTGCTTATTTCACATGTAAACCTGGGGATGCCCACATAGGCTGGGGCTGAGCTTTAACTACACAGCCCTTCAGAGGCAGAGGAATGTGGTCACCTATTCTGAACTGTGTCCAACCTGCTCCCATCTTTGATTTTCTGAACCTGAAGCAGTTTTCTAACATTTTCTATTTTCTTGCTTGTGGCTTCAGCCACCCAGTAAGTTGCCTTCTTTTAGAATGTTTGGAATAGTAGAGCTGGGATTCTTCACCTTTACCTCATTTGGTTTACAAGATCTAATGATTTTGTTATTCATCTATCAGTGCATGACTTTGGTACAGACATGAATGAATCTAAGTGATACGGTCAGGTGAAGATGTTTCGATCATCCAGACCCTTTTGTAGGTTTTCCAGGTCATTTAACAGGGATGGGAAGTGGATGTGGATGAAGATTCAGATGAAACAAAACAGGTCCTGAGCTGGTAACTGCTGAAGCTGGATTACAGGCATATGTGGACTTATTGGAGCATACTCTCCACTTTTTTATATGTTAGAAAATTATCATAAAAAAGTGAAAAAAGTTACTCTTCTGGGCTGAGCTTGGGCTTTGCTGATGACCAAATATTTTTAATAACTTTTTGAATGCCAGACTGGTATCTCCCCATTATAAAGTGAAAACTAGGTAGCAATAACAGGAAGAACAAACCCAAATTAGTTTGCTAGAAGTATTAGTGAGAGCTCAGGTAATTGGCAACATTTATTGGGCAATCTGAAAGTGTAGATCAGCAAGCAAAGGATGAAAATCAAAAGTTAATTTTAAAGTATGTATTTTAAAAATTTAAAAAGCAACAGGACAATATTACAGAAAGTATGGAAAGCAGAAAATCCCACTTTCCTAACATACTGGCTATTTTTGTTTTTGTCTATAACCTTCCAGTCATTATGATCATACTGTTTTATATAACTGTAACCCTAGTTATATACTTTTATATCTTACTTTCTTAATAACATTATATCATAAGCATTTCCTCATTTTGCAGTCTTCAAAGTTATAATTTTAATGGCTTCTAGTGCATTTATCATTTATTAGTTGGTTTCTTGATTGTTTTAATTCCTTAATCCTAAACAGTTGAGAAAAACCTATCCCTAAGGCATTTCCTCATTAGCTGAATGACAATCATTCTTAGAGCAGCCTGGGCTCTGCCTGGAAGCACATGTGAAACCAGTAGAGAAGAAAGCATTAGGAACTTACGTTAACAGCCAGCATATCGTTTTCAAAGGCCTCTCGGAGCTTCTTCATGATCTCTATCTCGGCATTGGCACAGGCCTCAACCGTGCCCTTCACAGTGATGGTTCTTTCGGGGTTATATATGCTCAAATCCTGCAAACTGGCCAATGGGAAAAAGAAAGAAATTTCCTTTTTTTTTTTTTTTTTGAGACAAGATCTTGATCTGTTGCTGTACTAGAGTGCAGTGGCATCATCATAGCTCACTACAACCTCAAACTCCTGGGCTCAAGCGATCCTCCTGCCTCAGCCTCCTGAGTAGCCGGGACTGCAGGCTTGTACCACCATGCCCGACTACTTTTTTTTTTATATTTTGTAGAGATGGGGGTCTCGTTATGCTGCTCAGGCTGGTCTCAAACTCCTGGCCTCAAGCAATCCTCCCGCCTTGGCCTCCCAAAGTGCTAGGATTACAGGTATGAGCCACCATGGCTGGTTGAAATTTCCTTTTTTAAAGAGAAAAAATAAAATCCCAGAAAAATCACAAACAAGTCTTGGTGGAGAAGATGATGACTGGTTCCCTCACAACATACTAATGTAGAATCCCTGACATCTTATTTCCGCTAGATCACATCCATAGTGGAAAATGTCTAACTGGTAACTATTTATGTATTTGTCTTTGAAGACGATGGAAACAATTACATCACTTATGATTATATTTCCATTTTAGGGAAAATTAGATGAATGATTTGGGCATATCAAAATGCATAAGTTCTCTATTATTGGGCATAATTAATCTAAATGGGTGGCTTACGATGAGATTGTTATCTTGGTCCCTGTTTCATGTTCAATTTTCTTCAAATTTCTGCCTTCTTTCCCAATCAGTCTTCCAACCAAGCCATTGTGGGCCAAGATTTTCAGGGGGATCTCTTCAGCTCTAAAAGAGACAAACAACAATTTAATACTTAAGACAACATAATGGTTGTCTTCCAAGAGCCTTTACCCTGCTTTTGTCTTATGAATGGAAGTTATTTTGTACAGGTACCAAGTGGTGATGGGTTTCGGGAGAGGCAAGGTCTCCCATCAACCCCAGTTCATGAATTTTGATTAACATAAGGCAAACCATGGTATTTCTACTCCCTTGTAGTGATTGGCTGGAAGTGGGTCTATGAGGCAGATCTGGCCAATGAGGTAGAAGAAGAAATCTGTTGGGTGACTGTAGGAAGAAAGTTTTCCTTGCTCTTAAAAAAGGCACAAGGGAGAGTGACGTCAGCAAGATGGCACACAAGGAAGCCACAGGCTCTCTTTCCCTTCCACAGACACCTCAAATTAACAACAACAGATGGACCAGAACACTTCCATGATAACTCTAGAGATCAGGTGAGAAGCTTTAACACCAAGGCCATTGTAAATAAAGAAAGGATTCCAGGAAAAGGAGTAAGAAAATTCAGTGTTTGGCTCAGCATTCATGCCATCCCCTGAAATGGCATAGCAAAGAGCAAATAGGAAGAAACCCCGCCAGCTGGGCTCCTCCCTTAGGATGGAAACAAAAGACTGGATCATGGATCCAACATTTTGGTTTGTCTGGGGGCTTCCTGAAAAACTGTTTTTTGTGTCCCTGACTCAGAGCACTGACAGGATTGGCACCAGAGTTTGGAAGATGCTGAAAATAGAGACAAGTGGCACGTTAGAGCTGCATGTTTGTAGCCAGACACCAGAGGGATCAAGGAATCAGAAAAGAAAAAAAAAAGAAAAGAAAAATCACAAAAGGTATGAGATGTCTCTAGAACCTTTAACTAGGCTGATTAATGAAGGTCTTCCACTGCACAAAGTACACAAAGACTAGAAGTGGTTGTTTTGTCAAATGCCAACTGCCACCCCAAATTACTAGGCATACAAAGAAACAGTGAAACATGGCTCAAAGGAACAAAATAAAATGCCAAACACTGACCCTAACGAAACACAGATCTATGAGTTCTTTGACAAAGAATTTAAAATAACTGTAAAGATGCTCAATGAGCTAAATGAGAACTACCGTGTTTCCCCAAAAATAAGACAGGGTCTTATATTTATTTTTCCTCAAGAAGACACCCTAGGGCTTATTTTCAGGGGATGTGTTATTTTCCCCTCAAAGCCTCAGTCTGCAGCAGGCACAGGATGGCCGGGACCTGACAGGGGGAGCCAACCTTGTTGGTGGGGCTGCCCGAACCTTTCCGGTCACCTCTGGGATAGTAGATGTCACGATGGGGCAGATGAGAAGGGCTGCTCATCTTCTTTACCGCTCCGCGATGAAATGCATGGGTTGTGCAGATATGCTGCATAGCCACGCCCATCACTAGGTCTTATTTTCGGTGTAGGGCTTATATTGTGCAAATGCTTAGAAATCCTCCTAGGGCTTATTGTATGGGTAGGTCTTATTTTCGGGGAAACACAGTAAATGAAGTCAGAAAATGATGTATGAACAAAATGTGAATAACAACAAAGAGACAGAAATTATGAAAAGAACCTAAAAGAAATTCTAAAGCTTAAAAATATAATAACAGAACATAAAAATTATTTAGAAGGGTTCAACAGCTGGCCTGATCAGGCAGAAGAAACAATCAGCAAACTTGGAGTTAGGTCATTTGAAATCATCAAGCCATCCCCCTACCCCCCAAAAAAGAGAAGAAGAAAGAAAGAATGAGGCCATGTGTGGTGGCCGACGCCTATAATCCCAACACTTTGGGAGGCTGAGGCAGAAGGACTGCTTGAGGCTGGGAATTCAAGACCAGTCTGGGCAACATAGTGAGATTTTGTCTCAATAAAATTTTTTAAAAAAATTAGCTGGGTGTGGTGGTGCACACCTGTAGTTCCAGTTGCTTGGGGGGGGCTAAAGCAGGAGGAATGGTTGAGCCCAGGAGCTCCATGCAGTGAGCTATGATCATGCCACTGTACTCCAGCCTGAGTAACAGAGTTGAGACCCTGTCTCCAAAAAAAAAAAAAAAAAAAAAAAAAGTAGTAGAAGTCAAGAGAGCCTAAGGGACTTAGGAGACCTATCAAGTGGACAAATATATGCATAATGGGAATCCTACAAAGAGAAAAGAAAGGTGCACAGAGCTTATTTGAAGAATGGCCAAAAACCTCCTGAATCTGAGGAAAGAAATGGACATACAGATCAAAAAGCTTAAAGAACTCCAACTAGTAAAGGATTACTAGAGAGGAAAAGGAGAATAAAAAATAAATAAAAAAAAAAGAACTCTAACTGGGATAAATCCACAGACAACCATATTGAGCCACTTTATAATCAAATTGTCTAAAGTTAAGGATAAAGAGAGAATCTTCAAAGTGGCAAGAGAAAAGCAATTTGTGACATATAAAGGAGCTTCCATAAGAACGTCTGTAAATTTCTCATCAGAAACTTTGCAGGCCAGAAGGGAGTGGGATGATATATTCAAATTGCTGAAAGAAAAAACTGCCAACCAAGAATACCATGTCTGCCAAAACTGTTCTTCAAAAATGAAGGAAATTAAGACTTTCCCAGATGAATAAAAGCTGAGGGACTTCATGACCACTTGAGACCTGCTCTACAAGAAATGCTAGAGGGAGCCCCTCACATTGAAATGAAAGAATGGCAGGCAGCAATACAAAACCACGAAAATATACAGTTCTCCGATAAAAGTAAATATATGAACAAATATAGTAACCTGTATTGTAGTAATTTTGGTACATGGAAGTTAAATGACAAGAACATTTACAAATCTGTAAATCTATGTTAATTAATATAAAATATATGAAGATGTAATATATGATATTGGGGGTGGGGCTGTATAGGAGTTTTTTGTTTTAATTTCAAAACATTAAAGGGGTACAAATGTTTTTGTTATATGGATACCTTGTATAAGGCTCAAGTTGGGGCGTTTACTGTACCCATTACCAGAACAGTGTTCATTGTACCCAATAGGTAAGTTTTTACCTCTCATCCCTTTCCACCCTCCTCCACTCTTGATTTCCAATGTCCTTTACATCTCTTTGTGCCCATGTGTGCCGCCCATCATTTAGCTCCCAATTATTAGAGAGTACATGTGGTGTTTGTTTTTCCATTGCGGAGATACTTCACTTAGGATAATGGTCTCCAGTTCCATCCAATTTGCTGCAAATGACATTATTTCATTTTGTTTTTATGGCTGAGTAGTACTCCAAGGTGTGTGTGTGTGTGTGTGTGTATCATGGTTTTTTTCCCTCTCATGAATTGATAGGCACTTAGGTTGATTCTACGTCTTTGCAATTGTGAATTCTGCTGTAGTGCTGTGGATAAACATTTGAGTGCAGGTGTCTTTTTGATAAAATGACTTCTTTTCCTGTAGGTAGATACCCAGTAGTGGGATTGCTGGATTGAATGGTTAAGTTTATATTTATTTCTTTGAAGAATCTCCACACTGTTTTCCATAAAGGTTGTACTAATTTGCAGTCCCACCAACAGTGTATAAGCATTCCTTTCTCTCTGCATTCATACCAGCATCTATCATTTTTGACTTTATAATAATGGCCATTCAGGGGTAAGGTTACTACCTTACTTATTGTGGTTTTAATTTGCATTTCCCTTACGATTAGTGATGTTGAGCATTTTGTCATGTTTGTTGGCCATTTGTCTATCTTCTTTTGAAAAACTTCAGTTCATGTTTTGCTTATTTTTTAATGGGGTTGTTTGTTTTTTCTTGCTGATTTGTTTGAGTTCTTTGTAGATTCTGGATATTAGCCCTTTATTGGAATTCTTTTGTAGATTCTAGATATAATCCTTTATTGGATATATAGTTTGCAAATATTTTCTCCCATTCTGTAGGTTGTCTATTGACTCTGTTGATTATTTCCTTTGCTGTGCAAAAGATTTTTAACTTAAGTCCCAGGTATTTATTTTTATTATTGCTATGTTTGCCTTTGGGGTCTTAGTCATAAATTCTTCGTTTACACTGATGTCTAGAGAAGTTTCTCCTATATTTTCTTCTGGAAATTTTATGGTTTCATGCCTTACATTTAAGTCTTTTAACTATCTTGAAATAATTTTTGTATATGGCAAGAGATAGGGGTTTTGTTTCATATCTGCATGTGGCTATCCAGTATTCCCAGTATCATTTATTAAATATAGATTCCTTTCCCCAATGTTATGTTGTTGTCTGCTTTGTCAATGATCAGTTGGTTGTTTTTATTCCATTATCATGCTGTTTTGGTTACTACAACCTTGTAGTATAATTTGAAGTTATGTAATGTGATGCCTCTAGATCTGCTCTTTTTGCTTAAGATTGTTTTGGCTATTTGGGCTCTTTTTTGATTCTAAATGAAGCTTAGGATTATTTTTTCCAGATCTGTGAAGTATGACTTTGGTATTTTGATATGGATGGCAATGAATCTGTAAATCACTTTGGGCAATATGGACATTTTAATGATGTTCATTCTATGAATCCACGAGCATGGGATGTTTTTCCATATGTTTGTGTCATCTATGATTTCTTTCATCAGTGTTTTGTAGTTCTCCTTGTAGAGATCTTTCACCTCCTTGGTTAAGTATATTCCTAGGTATTTTCTTTGTAGCTATTGCAAATGGTATTGAGTCCTTGGTTTGACTCTCAGCTTGACTGTTACAAATATATAGACATACTACTGATTTGTGTATGTTGATTTTGTAACCTGAGACTTTGCTGAACTTATTCATCAATTCTAGGAGTCTTTTGGTGGACTCTTTAGGGTTTTCTAGATATAAGATCAATTTATCAGTGAACAGGGATAGTTTGACCTCCTCCTTCCCAATTTGGATACCCTTTATTTCTTTCTCTTGCATTATTGCTCTGGCTAGGACTTCTAGTACTATGCTGAATAGAAGGGCACCCCTGTCTTATTCCAGTTCTCAGGGGGAATGCTTTCAACTTTTCCCCATTCAGTATGATGTTGGCTGTGAGTTTGTCACATATGGCTTTTTTTTTTTTTT
>CAUYPO010091265.1:0-10609 GCA_963574435.1 Cheirogaleus major | reverse complement strand
GCAGGTGGGAGAGGGGAGGAGGGGATGGGTATATACAAACATAATGAGTGAGATGTGCAACATTTGGGGGATGGTCATGCTTGAGGCTGTGCCTCGAGGGGGGAAGGGGGCATGGGCAATATACATAACCATAATATTTGTACCCCCATAATATGCTGAAAAAAAAAGCATTAGGTTTGAAGATATCAAAGTTGGAAATAAAATTAGAAATGAAAACACACTATATGTTATGTGAGGACGAAGGTAGTGCTTTTTTTCAATCACTCTATTATCATTTGAAGGGAAAAAGAATCAATACTCAGCTAAGAAATAGGAATGCCAGGTTCCTTACATTTTGTTGTAAATATGGCTTACAGACAAAGAAAATTTATCTGATATTTTTAGTACCTATAAAATACTACTCTACTAAATCTTGTGAACCCATTTCCCTTTGCAAATATTTAAATAAATTTTGCTTGGCAGGCAATCAGATCATTTATTTGAATTTCTGCTAATGTTCATATACAGAATATTAAAGGGTTTAGTTATTTCATTCTTTCTTAGTTAAAAAAACAATGATCTTACCCAAACACACCACACTTACAGTGATACTTCAAATTCAAATTTCCAACATTACAAATATATTTTCTTTTTTATATTTATAATTACTATGATGAAGAGTGAATTATTGACCAGATTTCTTGAAGAATATTCACAGGAAGGATTCAGTCTGGTCACCCAGCCCATTGAGAAGTCATCACCATATTAAATAATGAAGTTAATTAATTCAACAAATATACAAGCATTTTGAACAGCCATTGTAGGCTAGACACTGCTAATTTAATGTATATATTTCTGAGAAATGTTTAAGTAATATTATTTTGTATGTGCTATTATATTCATAAAGAAAGAACAAGAAAGTGACGAGAAAGAAATAAATGGCTGCCAACTTAAAATAGTCAAAGCCAAATCTCTCCATAAACTGAGATGCCTCTGAAGATATTTATTTACACTTAAAGATAATTTTATTTAAATTGCAGAAAATAACAGAAACAGAACAACTTTGTAGGTGTGGCCATTTCAAATACTCAACCTGAAATGTTTTTCAATATACAATTTTTCCTTGATGTGTTCAGATATCATGATAATTTGTATACCTTCCTTTCGAGTCTATACTTTATGGGATGGAATAGAAATTGACCAATTTTTGCCTTCCTATCTATCTTGCCTCTGGTGGAAAATATAAAAATCAAACTACATCAATCCTGAAATACAATGTTAACATTTGCCAGCATCAAAATTGATTCACATTTTAAAGAAAATTTAAAATCAGTATGTGGGGTTTTAAAGAATTTATTATTATTATTACTTTTTCATTGTGCTATCAAATATTGTTCATTCTATTTAACTATATTTTTTGCACACATTAACTATCTTCATTTTATTCCCTCTTCCTTGCTATACTTCCCAGCCTCTGGTGACTGTCATTTTCTAATCTGTCTTTATGAGATCAATTGTTTTTAATATTTAGCTCCCACATATGAGTAAAAACATGTGAGATTTGTCATTCTATGTTTGGCTTATTTCACTTAACATAATGTTCTCCAGTTCGATCCATGTTGTTGCAAATGGCAGGATTTCATTTCTTTTTTGTGTATTGTATTTAATTGTGTATATTTCATTGTGTATATATATCACAATCTCTTTGTCCATTCATTCGTTGATGGTCACTTAGGTTGATTCCAAATCTTGGCTACTGTGAATAGTGCTGTAATAAACATGGGATACCAAGATGAATGACACAAAAGATTCATTATATTTTATCCATTTACATGGTATATCTTTTTCTTTTCCTTTATTTTCCGTCTATGTGTCCTTATGGGTGAAGTGTGTTTCTTGCACACAGTATATGGTTGATTTTTTTTTTTTATTCAGTAAGCCACTGTATGTTTTTTGATTAGAGAGCTTAGCCCATTCACATTAAATGTTTTTGACAGGTAAGGATGTGGTACTGACATGTTATTGTTTGATTTCTGGTTATTTTACGCTCCTCTCTTTCTTTCTTATTTCCCTCTTGTCTTCCATTTTTAAAAGTGATTTTCTCTATTATTGTGTTTTAATTTCTTCCTTTTTATTTTTTGACTATCTGTTATAAGTTTTTGGTTTGGAGTTACCATGAGGTTTGCAAAAAACATTTTATAACCAATTATATTAAACATGAGTGTAAACAAACAAATAAACAAGCAAAAAGTAAAGATGACTGACAAGAGACACCTGCTACCAGACTGTCTCAGAAAGAAGGAAAAGTTTTAGATGAATCCGAAGAAAATAAAAAAAACATAGACTGGGTGTAATTCTGAGGGAAAAGTGTCAGAGCCTACCAGAAAGCCCACAGGAAAAAGTTGCAGAGCATAACAATAAGGAACAAGATATTGTCAGAGATCAACCCTGGAGAGATTTGAAGCTTGGTGAAAAGAGTAGGTTGGGAGATTTGTTTCTCTTTTCCATACATCTCTGGCAGTCAGCAGGCTCCTGAGCTGTTGGAGAACTTTTCTACCCTCAACAGCCCCAAAGCTGCCATTGCCAATGAACAAGGAATTTCTTGAGGACAAAGCACCAGGCTGCCAACCCCATTGGGGTCACTTCCCATCAACACAGACCTGAGCCGAGGCAGCATGTACCATATTGCTTGTCCACCCACTGTGCTCATCTGTCCTCCCCAGAGGGCTTCAGGCCCTCAGTTTTCATCTTGTTCATTCCCACACAAACATTTCCCAACTCCGCCCATGCTGTGGGAGCCACAGGGGCCTATGGTTCTTGGGGGATGTGTATGACCCCAGAGCTTGGACATTCCAGGTGGACTGCCTTCCTTGGAGAGGGACAGAGATGACCAGAGTGCTAGCACTCCTCCATTCAGACTCTTTTACTCTCCACTCCTCCCCAGTCCATTGCTGCTGAGAGAGACAATTGAGATGGGGCTCCCCAGAGCAGCTGCTTCGTCTCTGTTGGCATGCCTACCATGCCGAGGCTTCCACAAAAAGTGGGGCTCAAACTTTTCCTCTTAAACACCTGCAGTGGACTAAGAGGTACTTGGACTGAGAGCTCCCTGCTCACATCTCTTCCTGGTGCTGCTTACCTTACCTGGCTGCTTCATCAGAGCAGGGCACACCCTGAAAGAGAGCAACTTCAAACCTGATTGAACATCACACAGGCAATTCAGGATCAGCATGCTTCTCCCTGGCACAGTGAGGGATTGATCTTCAGGGACCCGGAGACAGGTCGGCAAGCCAGATCCAGTGCCTCTAGCACTCAATCCTGTTGCTCAAAGACACTAAAGGAAGATTTCTGAACTAATCTTGGCAGGTGAGGGAGCCTGTGTGGACAGAACTAAAAAGGGAGCAGTGTGGGTCCAAGCCACTTTTAAGATTGTTATTTTCTTTACATATTGGTCTTGTTTACACAATAACAATCAAGAAAAAATTTGACCTAAACAACTTCGATGTTTTTGATAAAAATTGGTGAACTTCTTATAAGACAAATTACATGAGTAAAGAAAAGAACTTAAAAGGAGGGGAAGTATGATGAACAACCTTTTGTTTCCCCCTAATCATCATAAACAATTTTAATTTATATGAAATCATTTACATTTTTTAAGTTCTAATATATAACACATCAAAATAAAGATTAATCACCTTCTATAAAATATATGAAAATAAAACTTTCATGATTAATACTATAAAGATGACTGATTATGTAATATCATCATCCACAATACATTTTAATTAAATGATATTAACATTTCATATTGTGGAATGTATAGTTGTTGCTTAGTTAACTCATCAATTTAATCATTTAAATTACAATGTTTTTTTCAGGGTGTCAGGGATTTGTTTATGTACAATATTTTTATTTCATTATAAACAAATAATAAATTATATTTAGTTCATAGCTTGTCTGGATCAATTTAGTCAGTGCATAGTAAGTTCTGTAACTCTCTGCCTTTTCCTTTGAGCAGTAATCAGCTAGATGGACCACACAGCAATTTGAATTAGTGTCAAGAAAATTCAATTTGTGAGATTTCATGAAATCTAGATTATATTTTGATTGAAACAGTAATGATCTAACATTATATGTCACATATAATAAGGATATTATTTATATGCATATATACATACAGAGTTTACATTAAAAGAAATAAGCCAATCCAAGCATAGTTACTTTTATTTACTGTACCATCCTGTTAGCTGTTTAAAATGCTGGAGAGATACAATTAAATAATTTAGTATATTTAATACTATTATGAGTGTTCCTTTTTGAGTTTGTTAGTGAAAGTTAGTGAGTTTGTTTGTTATTAAGATGAGAAGCTTTTTCAAAGCCTTTTCAAATGTTTTATATATGCTAATAAGGTTTTTTATATCACCAGATGAATTTTGAAAAATGGGATAAGTTTAAAGGGAATCTCTAGTTTCCACTGTAGACTTCAGTCTTCTGTTTGTATACCTCTTGAGTAGGGTTTCTAACCTTGGCTCCACATTAGAACAGTTTGGGGAGATTTTTACAATTCTGATGGCCAGACAACATCACAGGCCATTTAAGTCAGAAACAGTGAGTTTGAAGCCCATGTATTAGTACTTTTTAAAACTCTATGGGTATTTTCTGTCTGTTACCAATGTTGAAACTCACTGCTCTAAAAGTATAGGAATCTTGTGATAAATTGAAAATGACATACTATTACAATTTCATGTGTATTAACAGGGAATTTAAACAGATTAGAATTTATGAATATAATATTTAACTATCTCTGATCAATCAACATAATTTTTATAATAAAGTAATTTTAATTCTGAATCTTTTTAAGCAGTCCCTCCCTGCTTATCTTCATTAGCATTTTAAGCAATTTCCCTATAAAATTAAAAATGAACACAAAAATTAAAATTTCATGAGAAAAAAATAGTCTTCCTTATATACATGTTATATTCAATCAGAAGATATACTTTAAATTGGCTGAGACTTTTCAAATAATCCATTTAATATTAATATGTTATATTAGGAAGAGTTTCATCAAAACTGGTGGAAGCATACTGCTTAAAATTTTAAATTGCAGTTATATGGAAAATATTTATGTAGATTGAATTCTTTCAATTCTTCACCATAATCAGTGAAGGAGATATATATAAAGAGTAGAATGAGTAACCAAGAAGAAAGAAAAGAAATCTTTTTTTAAAAAATCAATATTCTAATTATACCCACATGAATATTTGATTCGAAAAAGAACAGAGAAAATTTTGCAATAACAAAAATGCATTATTTCCTGAGCATTAATATATTAAATTATCAAGCCAGAGACTAGCAGTGCCCTTTGGGTCAATAGGCCACTTAAGTATTTAGTTAAATTTATAGGAGTACATTGCTTGAAAGATAATTGTAATCATATAAAATGATTCAGTTCAATGACTCCAATGTGGCTTAAAGATAATGAATCTTTTGTGTCATTCATCTTGGGAATATTAACATTATTGAGTCCTATGATTGCTAATGAGCTTTTTGCTAGGAAAAGTAATAAATTACACAGAGAGATATTTTGATTATTATAAGCATGATATTTTAAAAAGTAATTAGTGTGCCTGTGAGTAAATAGCAAAATTGGAATTGACTTTGATCATAAGGAAGCTGACATAAGCAAGCATCATAATCATTTTGTGAAAATAAATCCCTTAATAAAGCTAGAAAAGTTATAGAAGTTTTTAAATAAAATATAGTTAGGAAGATTTAAAAATTTTGTTAATAAGAGAGGAGATTTGTAAAATACGAATAGAAGGATTCACATTTAATATAGGGTTCTCTACTGTGTTTAATAGCACATAGGTTAGGAAATTTATAATAGAAAATGAACCTCTTAGCAAAGAAATGTAGGTCTGGGATTTACAGCTCTATAAACTTAAAACTGCCATAATAGGAAAATATAAATATGAAAGTGTATGTAAATGATTAAACAAATTATGTGTGTATAGATATATACACACACATGTATATATGTACATATGTATACACCTACACACACACATATATATAGATATATACATATATATGATCTCTGTGTTCTCACCAGTTTAGGTTACATTGTTAGGAATCAATGACTAATAAAAATAAATAATCTTTGTGCATCTAAGAGTTTGGAAAAATAAAGACATGAAAATCTGAGTAGACAGATTCTGAAGTGTTAGGAATAGTTTAATAGACTGATTTTCTTGGAAATTTGAACAGTGTCTGTTTAACCCACGCTAAACTTCAGGATTTTGCATAGTCCTTGGCACAGAGTAGACATTTAGTAAATAATTGTAAAATAATTTAAAAAAACAAATATTAAGAACTGAATTTTATTTTAAATAGTAGTGACAAATAATTATCTATTTTACACAAGATAGTTCATCCATTTATTTATGGCCTAGATAAAATGTACTAAATATGATCTGTAAGAATAATTTTATTTATAAAGATGAATGAAGGGAGAAAAAGCATAGCTCAGCATAGATGCACAAAACAGAGTTTAAAAATAATGAAAGTTGAAATTTGGGGCTATAGAGTGTTTTAATCTGTAGAAAAGAGAATTCTCTATGGGTTACTATGGGGCAATTCCTGAATAATGGGAAAGATGCAACAGACATCTTTGGTGCCCACACCACACTCTCGGGGCCCTCTGTGGATTTTTACAATGTTAGTGGACATGTGTGTGTGAGCTTGGACATACTTTGATTTTTCTTTCTTCTCTGTCTCACTCTCCCTACTGCTTGTGATCAATCCCAATGAACTAGCTGAATTCCAATTGTTTCAAAGTTTTTGCTTTGTGGAGTGCAGTAAGACAAAATTGAAGTCCGTAAGCAACCACGGCAATCTTTCCATTCAAAATAAATGTCTCCTCAGGCTTAGAGACAGAGAAACCCAGTTTAGGGTCCTAATTTCATTCTAGATGATTTTGAGAAAAGTCATTTGTTCTTTTAGCAGATAGTTATAGAGCATTTACTACATTCCATACTCAGGCACTGTAGCCAATAAGACAGAGTAAGGGAACATGCCACATATCAAACTAAAGTGTTTCCTAAGAAAATGCAAAAGCCCCGAGACGAGAATGTTTTTAGTATGTCTGAAGAAAAGCTTAACTAGTGCAGTGAGAGCAGTAAATGGAGAGTGGTTAGAATTGAGTCTAACCATTTACTGTATGCTTTCATCTTTTGGCTACTTTGTCTCTCATTTTATATTTTTATATCAGAAATGCTTCCTCCTTTCCCTCCCAGAATAACCTTTAGTGTATCTCAAATCTTCCCTCAGAACAAAACACAAAACCAAAACTAAACAAAAATCCTACCAACCTGATAGCAACCTTCTGCTATTTTCCATAGCCTAGACAACATTTTCCCATAAAATATCAAAATTAAGAAATCTATTACACAAATTTTTAAGTTTAAAGACTCATTTTTTGACCCTCATTCTTTTAAAAACATATAGTATATGTTTTAAAATCATTTTCTTACCTATATTTCTACATTGATCATTTAACATTTTGAGAAAGAAATACAATCTAACCATAAGAAAATTTACATTAGAGATCTGTCATAAGAATTTACTGAGGTAATTTTAGCAGCAGCATTTTGAAATCCATACAATTCAAACAATTATAGAAATTAAAATTATTTGTGATTATATGGTGTATATCATATATTTAATAAAACATTTAACTGTTAAAATATATTAATAATTTTATATTTTAAGAAATGGTTCCATTTTTGTGTCCAGTTGTGTGAACTACATCTCAAAAGTTGAAATACAATACATTTAAAAGATACATTTATATAATTTTTACATGGCTTATATGTACTGAGATAATTTAATTTTTATATAACTTGTTTATTAACATGACATGCATTTAGATTATATATTTATTCAGAGGAGTAATCATATTTAGAATATCCTCAGAGAAACTAATTTCTTAAAAAATTTTTTGTCACTGGTTTTGCCTGCAAAGAAACATGAACTTGAATTGCCCTATTAGATATCTGGTAAAGAGTGAACTTAAAATATGATATTATATAATGCTGCCAGGTGGCAATTCAAATCTTTCCAAGTGTGTGAGATAATAAAATAGATGAAATGAAAAGTGATATTCAGTATAAATGAAATGATGTTATACTAAATGAGAATCTCCTGTTAGAATGATTTGAAATTGTGATCCAATTTCTTTCTCTCACCTAGAAAAAAGAGACTCGACAAAGTATTATGAAGGATGAAGGGACATTCTCTATTTTAAAAGACCCATTTCCAAATTAAATTTTATAGAATTCTTAAAATGTTAATATTAGCTTTTAAATATTATCTTGGACACATATAGCTATACACTGGTATAATGATGTTTTGGTCAATGATGGACTGCATATACGATGGTGGTCCCATAGATTAAAATGGAACTGAAAAATTCCTATTGCATAATGATGTTGTAGCCATCTAATGTCACAGCATGATACATTATTTACATGTTTGTAATGATGATGGTGTACACAAACCTACTGCTCTGCCAGCCATACAAAAGCATAGCACATACAGTTAGTTATGTACTACTTGACAATGATAAGAAATGATACTTGTTTTCATATTTACTATGTTATATTTCATCATTATTTTAGATCATATTCCTTCTACTTATTAAAAAAAAAAGTTAACTGTAAAAGTGGCTCAGGTATGTCCTGTAGGAAGTATTCCCTAAGAAAGCATTGTTATCATAGGATATGGCAGCTCCATGCATGTTATTGCCCTGGAAGCCTTCCAGTCTTCAAGATGTGGAGATAGAAGACAGAGAGTGATACTGATAATCTTGACTCTGGGTAGACCTAGGCTAATGGATGTGTTTGTGTCTTAGATTTTAACAAAAAAGTTTATGTGTAAATAAAAATTAACTTTTAAAAATAGAAAAAACTTATAGGATAAGGATATTAAAAACTAAAATAATTGTGTGTAGCAGTATAATGTGTTTGTGTTTAACCTAAGTGTTATTACAGAAGAGTCAAAAAGTTAAAACAAAATTTAAAAGTCAATACAGTAAAAAGTTACAGTAAGCTAAAGTTAATTTATTATTTAAGAAAGAGAAGCATTCTTAATAAATTGTTATAATCTAAATGTACAATATTTATAAAGTCTACAGTAGTGTGCAGTAATGTCCTAAGCCTTCACATTCACTCACCACTCACTCACTGACCCAGAGCAGCTTCCAATACTGTAAGCTCCATTTATAGTCAGTGCCCTATATAGTATACTGTATTTTATTGTTTGTACTGTATATTTACTGTAACTTTTCAATGCTTAGATATGTTTAGATATACAAATACTGTATTTAGTACAGTAATATGCTATGCAGGTTTATAGCCTAGAAGCCATAGGCCATATATCCTAGCTGTGTAGGAGGCTATACCATCTAGGGTTCTGTAAGTACACTCTATAATATTCACACAATGACAAAGTTGCCTAATGACATATTTCTCAAATGTATCCCTGTAGTTAAGTGATGCATGACCATGTATCATCCTGAATGTTACTGAACCTATTTCCCCCACAAAATTGAGAATTTTTAATAATAGTGGGAAATATTCTTAGGTTTTTAGGAAGGTAAATATGTAAAATGAAACATGAATATGTAACATGAAAGTATAATTTTAAAATATTGTGATTTTGCTGTTTTTTCACATTCCAGGGAAAGCTAATTTGCCTTTCTATGTAGATATTGACCCACAAGATGAAATATAATTTTCCAATACCTACATTTTCTAACTAAACTGTAAAAGTGGCACTTTATCTCTGATCAGATAAAGTCTGAATTTAAAAATCTGCATAATATATGTGTGTGTTTCTAAATATCAGTAATTTTTGCTCCATTTTCCCCTGAGATTATAAACATTAAAAGCACAAATTTTATTCTATTATATTCCAAATAGATTATCTCAGAGAACAATGCATATTTAAGGGTACACAAAGTAAATTTAATATGAGTTTGATTAAATAGATCTCTTAAAAATCAAGTTCTTTACTTTTTAAAAGGTAATTTTAAAAAAACAATAATATCATGGGGTTGTTAGCAGCCTCCTAGTTAGGTCTTTCCAGGTTCTTGGTGATATCAGAATAAAAGAATTTAAGATACACCATGTAAGCAAAGCAAGCAACAGCTCTTTTATTATTGAAAGTGAAAATACATGAGAGAGAGAGAGAGACAGAGACAGAGAGAGGGAGAGAGAAAGCAGGCTCAAAGAGCAGCTGTACCAGAAGGAAGTGGTTTTGGTCTTTTGAAGTCTTACTAATTGAGGGGAGAAATATTCAAGAGTAAAGGGTTGGATTTTACTAATAATTTGGGTAGTAATTCCTAGCATTGGGGTCCCTCCCATTTTTTATATTTTATATGGTTGTCTCCAAACTTTCATGGTGATTTCAAGGGCAGAGAATATTTTAAAACCACAACATAAATGATATAATTAGCTAAAGTTCATGTAAGCTGACAAAGCTGACAAGCCAGTTGAAGCCAGTTCTTGCTTGGTGGCTATTGGCCTATCTAGTTAGCTTTTGCTAGAGTTGTTTATTTTAACATCTGCACCCA
>CAUYPO010091263.1:0-14813 GCA_963574435.1 Cheirogaleus major | reverse complement strand
AATAGAGAAAGGGGACCAGGTTACCGACGGCCTTGGATACCAAGCCTAAAAGCTTAGACTTAGGATTCTGTGTGCGGTGGGAAGTGTATATAGATTTTTGAGGCCATAAGTGATATAAAGAAATTAGCAGGCCGGGCGCGGTGGCTCACGCCTGTAATCCTAGCACTCTGGGAGGTCGAGGTGGGTGGATCGTTTGAGCTCAGGAGTTTGAAACCAGCCTGAACAAGAGCGAGACCCCATCTCTACTAAAAAAATAGAAAGAAATTAATTGGCCAAGTAAAATATAGAAAAAATTAACTGGGCATGGTGGCGCATGCCTGTAGTCCCAGCTACTCGGGAGGCTGAGGCAGAAGGATCTCCTGAGCCCAGGAGTTTGAGGTTGCTGTGAGCTAGGCTGACGCCACGGCACTCTAGCCGGGGCGACAGAGTGAGACTCTGTCTCAAAAAAAAAAAAAAGAAATTAGCATTTGGAAATATTAATATGTAGGATGGATTGGAGAAGGGCAAGATGGAAGGAGCAGAAATAATAATTTAATAATTTAATAATTTAATTTAATAATTGAATTATTAATTTAATAATTTAATTTAAAGTAAGTTTTTCTTTACATGTTTACATAGCTTTAATGAGCAGAGTCTCAGCCACGAGAGATTACAGAGGACCTGACTGCCGATACCTGAACTTCACTAAAGGAGAAGAGATATCTGTTTATGTTAAACTTGCAGGAGGAAGGGAAGATTTGTGGGCAGGAAGTGTAAGTATCTCGTTTTAAAAACTGAATGCAAAATAAATGGCCAACGTGCACAAGGATACTGGCCTATCATCTTTAAAGGAACTTTAACAATTTCAAAGCACTGTATAAATATTAAAAACACTTACCATACTTAAACAAACAAAAAATGGCCATGTTCATTGGTGGTTCTAAAATTTCTGTAAAAGAGGCTTTTGGGAAGGTAGTATGGTTGGGCTAAGAGAATGCCTGGAAATTATTTTACATAGCATGCATTTTTGTTGTTGCTGTTTTTAAGACTGGGTTTCACTCTGTCGCCCAGGCTGGAGTGCAGTGGTGTCATCATAGCTCACTGCCACTTCAAACTCCCCACCACAAGTGATCCTCCTGCCTTGGCCTCCCAGAGAGCTATGATTACAGTCGTGAGCCACTGCACGCAGCCCAGAATGCATAGTTTTTAAACTTAGATTTTCAAAATATATTTGGACAGACTTTAGGGGTGCTGGTGGAGATTATCGGATGGCTAGGCAGCCCCAGCCATATTTTCGTGCTGCAAATGGTCAAGTTTTGGAGAGACTGGGATGTTTTAGTTAATCAGATTAACAGACATGTTTTCCTGAGCAAGTAAAGGGCTGAGTTATTATTGAAGAGATCCTCAGAAAGGTTGGTAGCCTAGGGAAACTAGGCATATGGATTTTTCATGGAAAAAAATAACAACTGGGAGAAACTTTTATTTGGCCTGAAGTCCTAGTACACTGAGATTCCTAGAAGCTTGAATCATCTCTGAATATATAACATAGGAAAATTAATGATTAATGTTTTCAGTTAGAAAAGGTTTATATATTGGATTGTATCACTATTTGTTTGTAATGAAAAGATGTTATGATAAGTAATTTAGTTCCAAGCTGAACAAGCATGGCCAACCTGATACATACATCATTCCCATATTGCCTATGCATCAGATCTCCCTTGTGTAGCCTCTGTGGTCACTATTTGATGGAGCAAATTCTATATGAAATCCTGTTTTTCCCATCAGGGACTGTATTGAACTTCTGATTGTCACTGGTCAGAATTGTTTGCCTGGCCTCTACAACTCCCAAGGTTCCTTACTGCTTAGGGCACTTTACAAATAACACCAGTCTCTGTCTTGAATGTGTTGGAGGCATCCAATTCAGCTGTTAGAAAAATGGCACAGTAGGCGTCATAAGAAGCAAAGAAAGCATTCTTTCTTGTTTGCTATGTGTAAAATAATAGTTTCACACAAAAGCAGTATTTAATGTGTGGAGCCAGGGTGAAGTTTCAGGCACCCTTAGCTTCCTGCATTTGGTGTTAAGTGTATGCGGATAGCTATTTAAGGAACCACACTGAGGATCCACAGGCTGTCAGTTTCCAAATAGTTGTGGCAACTGGGAGTTGGAAGAATTACAATTAAGGTGTAATGGTGCTGGATCAGAGGACTAAAATGTTCTTTAAACTTTAACAGGGGGCTGGGTTTGTTTCAGGATGTTAAAATCAGATAAGAGGTTTAAATTTTAAAAGGCCACAGATGGATTCATCAAGATAGTAAAGGTCCACAAGTTCTTTAGGGAGGATTTGGTTCCATTCCACTTTTCTGGGGCTACCTTAGTAACAAACATCCTCTTTTTTTTCTTTTGAGACAAGAGTCTCGCTCTGTTGCCTGGGCTAGAGTGCCTTGGCGTCAGCCTGGCTCACAGCAACCTCCAATTCCTGGGCTCAAGCAATCCTCCTGCCTCAGCCTCATGGCTGTAATCACAGCACTTTGGGAGGCTAAGGTGGGAGGATTGCTTGACTCCAGAAGTTTTAGACCAGCCTGGACAATGCAGAGAGACCCTCATCTCTAAAAAAAAATTTTAAAAATTAGCTGCGTGTGGTGGCACGTGCCGAGAGTCCCAGCTACTTGGGAGGCTGAGGCAGGAGGATTGCTTTGAGCCCAATAGTTTGAGGTTACAGTGAGCTATGATAAAAAAATGTTCACAGGGATAGGAAATTGAGAGTGGTTATGTGAAGCCTTCGCTCTCTTGAGACAACCTACATGTGTCTGAACTGGGTTAAGAGGATGTTTGTGCCCTGTTGCAGTGGCTCACGCCTGTAATCCTCACACTCTGGGAGGCCTAGGCGGGTAAATTGCTTTAGGTCAGGAGTTTGAGACCAGTCTGAGCAAGAGAGAGACCCCGTCTCTACTAAAAATAGAAAAAAATTAGCACGGCAACTAAAAATAGAAAACAAAAAATTAGCCGGGTGTGGTGGCTCGTGCCTGTAGTTCCAGCTACTCGGGAGGCTGAGGCAGGAGGATCGCTTGAGCCCAGGAGTTTGAGGTTGCTGTGAGCTGAGATGACACCACTGCACTCTAGCCCGGGCAACAGAGTGAGACTCTTGTCTCAAAAGAAAAAAAAAAGAGGATGTTTGTTACTAAAGTAGCCCCAGAAAAGTGGCATGGAACCAAATCCTCCCTAGAGGACTTGTGGACCTTTACTATCTTGATGAATCCATCTGTGGCCTTTTAGAGTTTAAACCTCTTACCCGATTTTAACATCTTGAAACCATTAACTATGTCACAGCTCCGTCTAGCTTGGCTACTGCTGCCATTGCCTGGCCTTTTGATATTCCTGTTCAACTGGTGTAATCTGTGGTCCACCTGGACAAGGAAGGCCATGAAGAATAGTAAAAAGAAGAAAATGAGTAGGTGGACTGGTTTTCCTTCTGAAGTTTGAAACAGTGGCATTTTACAGTTTAGTTCTGTGTTCCCTTAAATTAATGCTGTTCTTTTGAATAACAAAAGAACATGATTTCACTCACTTTCTTTTAGATGGCAACTAATAGTCAATTAAAGTTTGTTCTTTGGAGTAGGTAAAAACCAAGGACAGAGAGAAAAATTAGGCTCAAGAGTTATTATTGCTTTGATCACTCTTCCTTGATAATCTTTGTTCATCATTCTGATAGAAAGGGAAGGACTTTGGATATTTTCCCAGAGATGCAGTCCAGATTGAAGAGGTGTTCATATCTGAGGAAGTTCAAATATCAACTAAAGTGAGTAGATTCATTCTCAGTTATTAATTGAGTTTAAAATGTATTGGCTAAAACTGTTTTCCTTGGTGTAAATGTCCATTGGTTATGTACCTTGTATAGTAAATTCATAAAATAGTTGGCCTGAGAATTTACCCTGGGAATAGTTTGAGTATGTGAATAAAATTAGGTAAGACAAAATTGATGCTTTCTGAACAATTAACAGACTAGCAGTAGAGTCTAGTGGTTAAGAGCATTGATTTTGGAGATGGACTGAGTTCAAAGCCAGACTCAGCCATTTACTAGCCTTGTATGACTCAATTTCCTTATCTGTAAAATGGGGGTATTGAATGTAAGATAGTGCTACTTAAAATTTATTGAGAAATAAATGAGTATATATGATGTAGATAGAACAGCACTTAGTAAGTGCTGTGTGTTAGATACTATTACTAATGTTCTTATCCTACAGGACCAAAGTTTATTTACCCTAGTTTCCCTAGGTCTCATATCTGTACAACCTCTTTTGCTGTTGAAGTTTTTAATGACCTTGATACTGTTGGGCTTGATAATAAGAAAGGGAATCTAAGAAAGGAGACTTTTCAATATATAAATTTGAATAGCCCTTTTTATACAGATTCCAGGTTAAGCCAATATACCTTAAATGAGGTCAGTGTGAAGCCAGTCTGTCTAGTTAAACAAACGGTCTATATTCTGGCTCTTTCCCAGCACAAACTCTGGGATTAGCTGTCCATTTACTGTATAATAATTGGTACTGTCAGTTCTATCTCTAAGATATAGCTGGAGTATATTTTCTTCTCTTCATTTCCACTCTCACCATAACCCTAAGCCAAAGCACCATCCTCTCTTGATTAGAATAGTACAGTAGCCTTCTGACTGTTTTCCTTGGCTCTACTTTTGGCCTCTTCTAACCCTTTCTCCAAACAGCAATGGATCTTGTGAAAGCTAAAATAAAAACAAAAAATTACATCATGTCATTGCTTTGGTTAAAAACTTTTAATGGGTTTTCACTGAACCTGGAATAAAGCCCAGACTCCTTACCCTGGTCTTACAGGCCCAAATGATCTGCTCCTGCCCCCTTGCTAACCCTATCTCCTGCCACTCTCTCCTCACTCACCTGCCCTGGCCAAACTGGCCTTTGGACTGTTCCAAACAGGCTATTTCTTCTGGTTGGAACGTTTTCCCCAAATTCTTCACTTGGACTAGTTTTTTCTTATCTTTTAATGCTTTAGGCCATAGCTTAAACATCAGTGCCTCCTAGAAAACTTTTAGAAGCAATGGATTTGTTTATCACCTGGATTGTGTTGATGGTAACACCATTGTATACATTTGTCCAAACTCATCAAATTATATACATTAATTATGTGCAGTTTTTTTGTTGTTGTTGTTTTGTTTTTTGAGACAGGATTTCACTCTGTCATCCGGGCTAGAGTGCAGTGGCATCATCATAGCTCACTGCAACCTCAAACTCCTGGGCTCAAGCGATCCTCTCCCCTCAGCCTCCCAAAGTGCTAGGATTATAGGCATGAACCACCCTGCTCTGCCCATGCAGTTTTTTGCATACCAATTATACGGCAATAAAGTGGAAAAAAGTATGCTGATTTGCAAATTAAAAATAAAAATCTAGCACTCTGGGAGGCCGAGGCGGGCGGATCGGTCAAGGTTAGGAGTTCAAAAACAGCCTGATCAAGAGTGAGACCCTGTCTCTACTAAAAATAGAAATAAATTAATTGGTCAACTAAAAATATATGGAAAAAAAAATTAGCCGGGCATGGTGGCGCACGCCTGTAGTCCCAGCTACTCGGGAGGCTGAGGCAGAAGGATTGCTCGAGCCCAGGAGTTTGAGGTTGCTGTGAGCCAGGCTGACGCCACGGCACTCACTCTAGCCTGGGCAACAGAGTGAGACTCTGTCTCAAAAAAAAAAAATAAAACAAAATAAAAATAAAAATCAGTGCCTCTGAGAGGCCTTACATTATGATTCTAAAGAAATTATTCCTTCTTAACCACAGCTTCTTGTTTATTTCCTCTGTAGCACTTATTGCAATTTACAATGATTTTTTTCTTTTTCTTTCTTTCTTTTTTTTTTTTTTTTTGAGACAGGGACTTGCTCTGCTGCCCAGGCTAGAGTACAGTGACATCATCAGAGCTCACTGCAGCTTCAAACTCCTCAGCTTAAGCGATCCTCCCAGTTCAGGCTCCCAAAGTGCTGGGATTATAGGCGTAAGCCACTTCGCCCAGCCTACAAATCGTTTTTTCTGTTCCTTATTGTAGAATCCCAGCACCTATTACAGCGCAGGCACATAGTAAGTACACAGATGCCTCACATTCTTATGTCAAGTTCCTTGGTCCCTTAGCCCTCAGCTGTCATAAAAATAAATAAATAATACCTTCCCTGGGAAAGAGACACCAAGATGAATCTTTGCATTCAAGAAGTTTACTGAGAAGTACTCTTGGGAATGATACCTGTGAGGAAACAAAAGAAAAAGCACAACTGGGCAGATTGAGAAGTTGAACTGTGATGCAGTTGCTACAAAGTCTCAGTTGATTCTATAAGAAGCCCTGAAGTTAGGATGGCCCTTCAGAGTTGTCCTAAGACAAGAGGGTTGGGCCTTTTACCCCTATAATACTGGCTGCCTCTGGGGTAGTGTAACTTTGGGCTGGGCTAAGCTAGTGTTTACTAGAGATAGTTAATATTCTAAGTACTTGTCTCATTTAATCCTCAGAAAACCCCTATAAAGTAGGCTCTGTCATTATCCCCATTTTACAGATGAGGAGACTGAGGGTTGTATAATTTACCCAAGGTCACAAAGTTAGTAGATGGCAGGGTCAGGAGTTGAACCCAAGGGTTTGACTCCAGAGTCTGTTCTTACTCACTAGATTGCAGTGCCAAACACATATTATAAAATTGCAGTTCTGAAGTTTAGTTTTTAAAACCCTGAACTTTATTTTCATTTTATAATGGTAATATCCAAAAAGCAGCACATATCACTATTTCTAACCTTTAGATTAAAAAAAAGTGTCTTCATCATTTTTCTTCTTAATAATTTGGTTGTTCTGTGAGAAGAGCAAGAAGATCCCCACTTCCATTGGCTGTATGCAACATCTCAGTTTAAAAAGCCTAAATGTTTTAGTACAATCTTTAATGAGGTCTTCATGGTTTAGAGTCTGTGGTCTGTTTGAGCTGTAACCATATGCTGTGCAATTTCCCTCTGCCTTTCCATTTATGCTGCTATAACAGAATACCAGAGACTGGATAACTCATAAAGAAGAGAATTTATTTCTCACAGTTCTGAAGGCTGGGAATTCCAATATCAAGGTGATAACATCTGATGAGGGTCTTCTTGCTGTGTTATCCCATGGTAGAAGGCAAGCGAGAGAGAAAGAGCAGGAGCGGGCTGAACTGGTCCTTTAATAAGGAACCCACTCCTGTGATACTGAGCCCACTTCTGCAATAATGGAATTAATCCATGCACTCTGCACTTATGTCCTAATCACTTCTCATTAGGCCTTACTTCCCAACACTCTTGCTTTGGGTATTCAGTTTCCAACACATAGTTTTTAAGGACATATTCAAGCCACAGCACCCTTCCTCAAATCACTATACAGATACATGTGCCAAGTCAGTATATTCTAGGAGGTATAAGATTTTGTAGATATGCATGCTTTTTCATCAGACTTTATTTGCAATATATACTCAAAGCATTGATTGTCTCTGCTTCTCACATTTTTCAACTATTTAATAACAAACCATAATGTAAAAGGAGTTTTATTTTCATTTAGGTTTAGATCATTAACCTCTAGAAGTCAGTTGTGATACAAGTGTTTGAGATTAGAAGATTTGATTTCAGTTTTTGCTCTCCTGTTGAGCTAGTTGTGTGGTCTTGGGAAAATCATAGTAATTCATTTTAGATGATTCAGGGAGAAACGAGGAGCTTTAGTGCATTTATATCAATCATATTTTTTTCCTTTTAGGAATCTGACTTTCTTTGTCTTCTTGGAGCAAGCTACACATTTGAAAATGAAGATAGTGAGTTAAACAGCGATAATGGTGAAAATGTATACACATATGAAGAAGATAAAGACCAAAAATTTAGTAAATATGAAAATGATTTCCAGATAGAATCTGGATTTTATGCAACTTCTGAAAGTACTTCGTTTGAAGACCAATTCCCAGCATCAGAGGCTCCTGAAGATATCAGAAGTACCAGTGAATCAGAAGACTGGGAAGAAGTAGAAGCTGGAAGAGTGGAACAGGATCATATTCCAGAAGAGGATCATGTCCCACCATTCTCAGTTGTGCCTGAAGAAACAGAATGGTTTGAATTGGGAAGTGATCAAGCTGAAGAGAAGGCTTTTGAATCAGTCATTGAACCTGTACAAGAAAGCTCATTTCACAGCAGAAAAATAGCAGTGGAAGATGAGAATGACTTAGAGGAATTAAATAATGGTGTGCACCAAACAGAACAAAAGAAAGAACCTGGATCAGAACTTGATTCTGTGCCAAAGAAACAGTCTGAACTAGCCTCCGAGTCAGAGCACATTCTTAAACCTCAAGCCACTGGTTGGTTTGGTGGTGGATTTACAAGTTATTTAGGGTTTGGAGATGAGGATACAGAGCTTGAATTATCGTCCAAAGAAAGCAATCCACCACTACAAGATGTCCCCAATTCCATATCATCTGATGAAAAAGCCACAGTTCCATATACAGAAATATTAACTGAAAAAGAAGATATAATCACAAACGACAGCTCAATTCTCAAGCCAAGTTGGTTTGATTTTGGTTTTGGTATACTGGGTTTTGCCTATGCCAATGAAGATAAAATTATATCAGATGAAGGAAAAAATGAAGAAGATGGTGGAGGAGATAAACATGAGTATTCTACAGCAAGTGAATTTGACCCTTATAAGGAACAAGAAATACAAACGGTAAAGATTATGGAAACAGAAGATCAAATAGATAAGAAAAGAGTCTTAGAGAAAACAGATGATTCTGATACCTTGCCGTATTTGAAAAAGTTCTTGTATAACCCTTGGAGCTTTCAGAACATTCCAAAGGAAACAGAATTGTCATTTCCCAAACAGACATTGGATCAAAATAATGTAGTTGAAAATGATGAAACAGAAGAGTTTTCAACTGAAAATTACCCCATAGATAATATGAAAGTTATGATGTTGGAAAGCAGACACAGTGAGTCAGGTTGGTATGAAAATATCTGTGATATAATTTATCTTATTTTTTAACAATTTATTTTTATAGGTACAAATCATATGAAAAAGTCCAGGAATCTATATTTTTCAAAATACTCAGAAATCAATAACAACCATCATTTTATCAATTTCTGGTTTACTCTGGAACTTAGATCTTAATATTATAAAACAAAATATCAAGAAAAAAAGAATGATTAGAAATCTATTGATGTTCCTAGAAGACATCAAGGTATTTTACAATAAATTTTAATTTTAATCAAACTATTATTGTAAATAGGGTTAAATTTAAATAGTGCTAAGGCATTTTTTCCAAAAGCAATTTCTTTTTTTTTTTGAGACAGAGTCTCACTCTGTTGCCTGGGCTAGCGTGCCATGGCATCAGCCTAGCTCACAGCAACCTCAGACTCCTGGGCTCAAGCGATCCTCCTGCCTCAGCCTCCCGGGTAGCGGGGACCACAGGCATGCGCCACCATGCCCGGCTAATTTTTTCTATATATATTTTTTAGTTGGCCAATTAATTTATTTCCATTTATAGTAGAGACAGGGTCTCGCTCTTGCTCAGGCTGGTTTCGAACTCCTGACCTTGAGCGATCCGCCTCAGCCTCCCAGAGTGTTAGGATTACAGGCGTGAGCCACCAGCCTGGATTGTATTTTAAATAAAGAATTATGTAATATGACTTTCCCACGTCTCCATCCTGATGTCTCTATAATGAATAGATTAGAAACTCAGCAAATATTGACCAGTAATACAGAAGTAATTAAACCTTAAAATGACAGAAAACCTTCATAGGAAAAAGCCAACAACGTTGCAACTCAGGAGGAAATACACTTCCATTAGAACCAACTGATATTCCTGAACTTCCAGAAATTTATGTAATACTTGAATATTCTTCAAAATGTGAGCCCTCTACTCGATCAACATCCTCAATCAGCATATAGATATTCAGATTCTAATCCTTTTCCAGATAAGAAAGGTGCAGGTATGATGCTTTTTATAACTAAAAACATTGGAGACCTAGACTGTTAAGGGCTAATTAAAAGAAAAATTTTCTTGTTCTAAACTTGTTAGATCCTCAAAGAATATTTATGACAAAGCAGATCACAGTAATTGCAAAGAAGATGAGAGACTACAACAAAACAAAATGAAACAATATCAGGTCAACAAACACAGAAGATTCAAAAGATTGATACATAAAAATATTTTAGAGCATAATTATAGAAACTCATAGGCATCCTGAAAATCATTTTAGTAAATTTCATTTAGCCGGGCACAGTGGTGCATGCCATAGTCCCACCTACTTGGGAGGCGGAGGAGGGAGGATTTCTTGAGCCCAGGAGTTCGAGGTTGTAGTGTGCTATGATCACACCTGTGAATAGCCACTGCCCAGCAGCCTGGGCAAGATAGCGACATAGTGAGACACTGTCTTAAAAACAAAAAAAAACTTTCATATAGCGATACTGGGAGAATTTATAAACTTGGTAAATAGCTAAATGACAATAAGGCATTCATACAATTATATCTAGTTTTGAGAGACTTTTATGAAAATGTTCAGAAATTATTTTAAGTGTCAGAAAAGAAGACATGTCATATATAAATAAAGTGGGCTATCCTAAAACATTACCATTACTAAAAACACTGGAGACCTAGACTGTTAGAGATCTTTTCATTAATTAAATGAAAAACAACCTGGAATCATGCACAAATTTGTTTTGAAAAAGGAATCATAAAAGAGGGATTTATATAAAGCCATAGCCTCTATTTTTTGGATATTAGAGAAATGGCTAAAACAGTCAATCTTTTCAGATAATTTCAACAACTCTTTCAGGGAATAACATGAAAATTTGCCGTAATTAGAAAGAATGCATAAGAAAGATGAATCACTGATCTTGAATTAATGTTTGTGAAAGGCTGGGACTTGAGATAACCACATTTACAGAAAAATTAATATGCTGATATAGGAATTTATAAAACAGATAAATTAAGGAATGGTTATTTATATTACAATATTAATAACTATTTTACAAAAGGACTCTGATTGTGCTTATATAATTAATGAGTTTCCAAAGTACAGTGAAATGTTAAAAATAAATATTTTATTTGACTTAGAATTCTGCTAATAAACAATTTCAAAGAAAGGCATCTTTGTATGTAATGTAAATCTTTTTACTTTCTTTTTTTTTGGCTTGTCTCTGATTAACATAATGTAAATCTTAAAGCTTAGGTTTAAGTCATGTGAAAATAATACCTAAAACTATAATTAAGTAGGAAACTGCTATGGGGAATATTCATTTTTCTTATTATGTATTTATTTCAAATGCAGTTTAAAACAATATTTTAGAAGAATCAATATAGCAACATATAAATTTGAGTATAATTATTGAATAATCCTTTTTTTCCTTAATAGCATTAAACATTATTATAGATCACTATTTGAGTTCTGTATTTACAACAATCCCATTGTATTCAGACTCCTGATTTGATTGTTCTTTTTAATATTAACTCCACAGGTGGCATTATTAAATCACTGTATGTGTTTGCTCAGTTGGGACTTTCATCTTTTAAACAATGCTAAATAAGTGACAGTGTTAAAGTGCTGTGTTAAGAATCATATATTTAAAGAACAAAATTAGACATTGAATAAATCACTTAATACTCTTTAATATTGCTTTTCAGGACAACACTGATACTTCTTTAGATATTATACCTTCTTGGATAATAAATGTATCTAACAGGAATGAAATCTTAAGGGGATCTATTTATTGTCTTATTCTTATAAGCTTACACAGTGCAACAGAGTTGTTGACAGTTACATTAGTTTTTTATTTTTAATAATTTTTAGGACAAAAAGGCAATGTAGAGAATAGAATTGTATACAGTTCTTTTAAAAAATTCTTCCTTGGACAAAGAGTAAAGACTATGCGGTAGGCTGAATAAAGCCCTCTCAAAGATGTCCATGTCTTAACCCCCAGACCATGTAAGTAAGTTATTTTACATTATTCTTGTGGACCCAATATAATTACAAAGTTCTTTATAAGGGGAAGGTAGGAGGATCAGAGTAAGAGAGAGAGAGAGAGAGAGAGAGAGAGAGAGAGAGAGAGAGAGAGTTTGAGAGATTAGCTCAGCCAGAGATGCTGCACTGCTGGCTTTGAAAATGGAGGATGGGGCCATGAGCCAAGGAATGCAGGCCTCCACAAAATAGAAAAGGCAAGGAAATAGATTCTCCCCTAGAGCCTCCAGAATGAATGTAGCCCTGCCAATACCTTGGTTTTAGGATTTCTGACCTCTAGAACTCTAAAAAGATACATTTGTATTATTTAAGCCGCTAAATTTGTGGTAATTTATTACACCAACAATAGGAACTAATACAGGCTACAATTTATGTTTTAATACATTCTTTCTCTAATGAAGTGTCACAATGCTCACAAAGGTTCAAAGAATGACCTGCCTAGAAAAAAAAAGGAAGCCCACAATAAAGCAAGTATTTAAAAAAATTACATTTCTCTTTATTTATTTGCAGATATAGTCTCTAAAATAGAGTCACCTGTGAGAATTCATGAAGAAGTACATTTCAAAACCCCATCACCTAAAAATAATTATGAAAAATCAAAACCATCAGTAGACACTGAAGGTCCTGCTCAGGTGGAAATAGATAGATCTTTGGAAAATACCCTGCTAAACAGTCAAATGGTTTCACCTGATAACCTACTGTCTACTGGAAATTACATTCCTCAAAAAGGTAAGGAACAGGTTATTTGCTCTTTAATGCATCAATTAAGGAAGAAATTACATTCAGAACCTATAAAATATCATGTTAACATATTTTTATTTATAAATCAACAGAAGATGCTTCTGAGTTTCAGATTATGAAATATTTATTTCAAATCGATGTTTATGATTTCATGAATTCTGCATTTTCAACGATTGTAGTTCTTACAGAAAGGGTGAGTTGGCTTTTTTAATCTTTTGCACTAATTTTACCTATTTTACTAAGTATATGAGTGGCTGCAAAATATGTTTAAGTGACTCCTTTCTGTATAAAATTTATATCATGTTTCTCTTTCCATGAAATCTTACATGTAAGACTTCTCTTTACATTAATGTTTTGTTGCATGGATATTCTTAAGGAATTTTTAAAATCTTTCCTTACCTTTGTTGATCTTGAGCAATGGTCCCCCCCTTTTTAAAATTAAGGAAAATTATACTAAATAAGGTAATTCAGAAATAATATGAACTAAAAATAAGTCTTAAGCAAATTATTATTATTTGAATAAAGCTGTGACCTCAAAAAGGTGTAACTTGAGAATGCAAAAGCAACTAATATCTCAAAATTTAACCAAGCTGTAACTAAAATTCCAAATTCTATTCACTTTTTCATTTCTTGTAAATATCTATCTATCTATCTATATATATATAAATACATTTTTTGAGACAGAGTCTCACTTTCTCACCCTGGCTAGAGTGCAGTGTTGTCATTGTAGCTTATTGCAACCTCCAATTCCTGTGCTCAAGTGATCCTCCTGCCTCAGCCTCCTAAGCAGCAGGGACTACGGGTGCCTGCCATGACGAGCCACGACGCACGGCTAATTTTTTCTAATTTTAGTAGAGATGGGGTTTCGTTCTTGCTCAGACTGGTCTTGAACTGCTGACCTCAAGCAATCCTCCTGCCTTAGCCTCCCAAAGTGCTAGGATTACAGGCTTGAGTCACCACGCCCAGCCATTTCTTGTAAATCTTATTAAGTGGGGAATTGCAAAAGGAACCAGCTATGGCACTTGGCACAAAGGAGGCCTTTTACAAATATTAGTTCCTTTTCTCATCTACTTCTACCATTGAAATAATTTAGGAAGCACTTTTAAAAAAATTTCAGGATATTATGAGGATACAAATGTTTTGGTTACATGGATTGCTTTTGTACTGCTTGAATCAAAGTTATAAGTGTGCCCATCACTCAGATAGTGTACATTGTACCCATTAGCTATGATTTGACCCATCCCCTCCTCCCTCCTCTCACCTGCATGATTTCCATTGAGTTTTGCTTCCATCTGTGCACATGAGTGCTGATCGGTTAGTTCCAATTTAACAGTGAGTACATGTGGTGTTTTTCCATTCTTGCGATACTTCATTCAGGAAGATAGCTTCCAGTTCCATCCAGATTGTTACAAAAGGTATTAATTAATTCATTTTTTATGGCTGAGTACTCCATGGTGTACATATATCACATTTTATTAATCCACTCATGAATTGATGGGCACTTGGGTTGATTCCACTTCTTTGTGATTGTGAATTGTGCTGCAATAAACATTCTAGTAGCAAGTGTCTTTTTGATAAAATGCCTTTTTTTCCTTTGGATAAATACCCACTAGTGGGATTGCTGGATCAAATGGTAGATCTACTTTTAGTTCTTTGAGGAATCTCCATATTATTTTCCATAGAGGTGGTTGCACTAGTTTGCAGTCCCAATATTTTTTGTCTTCATATACCTGTTGGCCATTTGCACATCTTCTTTTGAAAAGTATCTATTCATGTCTTTTGCCCAATTTTTAATGGGATTATTTATTGTTGCTGTTTAGTTGAGTTTCTTGTGTATTCTGGATATTAGTCCCCTGCTAGATGAATAGTTTGCAAATATTTTATCCCAACCTACAGGGTCTATTTGCTCTGTTGACTATTTCTTTTGCTGTGTAGAAGTTTTTTAGTTTTTTTTTTTTTGAGACAGAGTCTCACTCTGTTGCCCGGGCTAGAGTGAGTGCCGTGGCGTCAGCCTCGCTCACAGCAACCTCAAACTCCTGGGCTCGAGCAATCCTCCTGCCTCAGCCTCCCGAGTAGCTGGGACTAC
>CAUYPO010091262.1:0-16081 GCA_963574435.1 Cheirogaleus major | reverse complement strand
ACATCTCACTTATTATGTTTGTATTTACCCATCTCCTCCTCCCGCCGCCCCCCCCCCCCCCCCCACCACCAAAAAAATTTAAAAAAAAAAAAAAAATTTGTTTTTGACTAAAAAAAAAAAAATTGTTGTTTTAGTTGTTTGTTTGAACTTCTCACCCGTCTGGTCTCTCATCTTCTATGTGTGGTGGGGGGGGGGGGGGGGGGGGGGGCCGGGGAGGAGGAGATGGGTAAATACAAACATAATAAGTGAGATGTGCAACGTTTTGGGGGATGGTCATGCTTGGGGCTCTGCCTCGAGGGGGGAGGGGGGCATGGGCAATGTATGTAATTGTAATGTTTGTATCCCCATAATATGCTGAAATAAAATAAATAAATAAATAAAATAAATATTTTTAATCATAAGTATTCTCCATCACTAAAGTAGTCCCTTCTCATGGCCCCTACAGTAAAGTAACAGTGCTCCACGACAGAGATTTTGAAAATACAGAGTATGGGAAGCCGAATAATGACTGCCCCAAAGTTGTCCACACCCTGATACCTAGGATCTGTGAATATGTTACCTTACATGGTAAAAGGGATTTTATAGATGTGATTAAATAAGAATCTTGAGATTGAGGAGATCATCCTGGATTCTCTGATGGGCCAAATGTAATCACAAGGGTCCTTATTATAATAGAAGGAGATGTGAGGATCAAAGTTAGTGGTAGTTAGGAGATGTAAGGACACAAGCAGAGCTCAAGTGATGTGCTTTAGGATGGAAGAAAGGGCTATCGGACAGGGAACATAGGTGGTCTCTAGAAGCTAAAAAAGGAAAGGAAGTAGACCCTCCCCTCAGAAGTGGTGCTGCTGACATCTTGCCTTTAGCCCACTGAGACTGATTTTAGACTTATGACCTCTAAAACTGTAAGAGAATAAATTCGTGTTGCTTTAAGCCACTGTGATGGTTAAATTTTACATGTCAACCTGGCTAGGCTATGGTGCTCAGTTGCTTAGTCAAATATCAGTCTAGATGTTGCTGTAAAGGTATTCTGTTAATGTGATTAACATTTACAATTGGTTGATTTTAACTAAGGCAGATTATCCTTAATGATGTGGGTGGGCCTCCTCTTATCAGTTAAAGGCCTTAAGAGGTTCCTCAAAGAATTCTTCTTCAAAATTGTAACATTAAAATCTTATCTGAGTTCCCAGCCTGCCCTACAGATTTTAGACTTACAAACCCTCAAAATCACATGAGCAACTCCTTAAAATAAACTTCTTTATATACACATACAGATACATATACATATACATACACACACACACATAGACAACACTGACTGATAAGCCTCTACATTTATAGTAATTTGTTATATCAGCAAAGGAAACTAATACACAGAGTAAATGGGAAGAAATACCTGGCTTTGCTTGCTTCTGACAATGACGTTCTCCATCCTGCATCTTCATCTGAAAGGTCATATATATTTACCAGCGTGGTCTCTGAACATCTCAATGGTAATTTGTTATTTTTTTTTGGAACTGAGAGTGCAGGGATTGGGGTTTCTGGAGTAAATTTGTTAGCTGTATTTCCAAAGTGATCCAGAAAATATCTGGTAATGAGTTCAAGGTTTGTTTTTAGAGGATTTTCCTTTGCCTATCATTAGGAAAGAAAAACAAAATCATTAACTTATATACAGCTTTAAGAGAAAGGTAGAAAAGACAGCTACCCCACATCTTTGGCATAAGCTTATCAACTTCTTACTCATTCACGCCTGCTTTCAGCAAATGTTCACTGGCTGCCTGTTATATGTCAGGTACTATCCTGAGTAGGGACAGAGAGATCAGAAAAAAACTCTACCCTAAAAGAATTAGCATCCAATGCATGAGTCAGGTTATTCAAAAAAAAATTATTATAAAATGCTATATGCAGCCTGAGCAACATAGCAAGACCCTGACTCTACAAAAAATAAAAATTAGCCAGGCATGGTGGAACATGCCTGTAGTCTCACCTACTGGGGAGGCTGAGGCAGGAGGATTGCTTGAGCCCAGGAGTTTGAGGTTGCAGTGAGCTACAATGATGTCATTGCACTCTAGCCCAAACAACAGAGCAAGACCCTGCCTCAATAAAATGAAATAAAATAAAATAAAAGTGATATGACTAGAGGAATTCCCAAGCAAATTTCCTCCTGGTTTTTTGATCCTAGAAATAACTTTATAAAATACCTATCCCTTCATTAAAAATAAAATTAAGTTTGTAGGGAACACTAACTCTATAGATTCATAAGTATTTGGGGCCTGAATATTTTTGTAGTTTGAGGACTCTGCATTCAACACTGGACACCAGCAATTATAGAAACAACTGAGGCAGCAGGTTAATGTAAGCATAGAGAGGCAGTCAGGAGTGACTCAGCTTATAGCCCAACCTTTAAAAAAAAGGTAAGTGGAATTCTTCAGTAGCACATTTTGGAAATAAATGATATCAGTATTTTCCAACCTTGCTTGCACCAAATATTCCCTTTGGAGGTTTTTTTAAAATATGGATTCCCACGCTCCATGAGACTTACTAAGCCAAAACAGCAAAGATCGGAGCCCTGATTTCTTTTAAAATTCCCCTAAGTAATTTGGACCAACACAGCTATCCAAGCAATGAACCACATGCAGTCCTCAGGAACCAAGCCACCTGTTAGTCCCCAACCGACTCACCTGGAAACACCTAGGTTCTGCTGCACTGTGGCTAGCTAGACGTGGGGCATTCAATGCTTCTGCAATCAAAGTAGCAAAGCATCTGACAAGGAGCCTGGCAGAGGGGGCCCTCAAGACATGCCAAGTCCTCTCATCTACAATAGAACTCTAGGACTAAGACCCACAGCCAATGGGTTATGACCAAATTCAACAGATTTATCAGACAGTCAAAATCAGGGACAATTTTACTATTTTTTTAGATGAGACAAAAACAAAAACTATTTTGTCTATGACTAAGTGAAATTTATAATGAAGAGAGATGGGGGAAAATATTACATAATTAATATGATTTATTTCAGCCTTCTTGCTTTTTCTCTCAATAAGAGAGATTCAGGGCCCAGGGTTGCCTGATTTATACTTTGTGCTTTTCATATCACTTGGCTCACAACAGACACAGCCTTTATTTGAATCTAGATGTCATTTTTCAAAACTTCAATTTTACATAGAAATTTTAATCTATTATGTACCTAAGAGGGAAAAATAAGTTACTAGAAATATTAACATTACATTGCAGGGCGTTCCTAGAATCACGCTAGCCTTGTACTGAGTGAATGATAAAATTACTATGCAATGATAGACTAATAAGTACATTTTTCTGTAAAATATAGGCTCCAATTCATTGTATAACAGCTAATAACTACTGTATAAATCAAATTATACTTTCATATTAAAATGAAAATATCTTAAGTATCTTAAGATAACAGTTACCTTAGACTATTTTATAGTGAGGGAATAAAAATAACGTGAATGGCAAAGATACTTCTGGGAAATTGGGTATGGTACAATTTCCATAAAAATCCCAATATAAGCAGAATAGTTGATTGAATTTTCTGGGTAGCTGTCTTATTTTCTGCACAAAATCTTCCTAAAATGTACAGGCCACTCTTCTGCCTTAAAATACAGTAAATGGAGGATTACAGAATATCTGATGCTTGAATCAAGAGTCTTCTTCCTACAGGACTTCAGCTGAGTGCACACAGGAGAGGGAGGTGCCTGACTGTCACCCCAGGACCCAGAGGACAAAGGTCATCTATTTGATGTCTTTACTGAGCCTCTAATTGGATTTAACCTGGCTGCTACTGCCTGCTTCTCCTCAAAGGGAAGCACAAGAATTTCTGGCAACCTGAGTACGCCTGCAGGTGCCAGGTGGTTTAAGTTTATAGGTTTGCCAGAAATTCCATCCCTTACTTCATTGAGAGAAGCCTAGCCTGAGTTCCTACCTAGCCTATGACACATATTTGCATGGTTTTCCATGAGGTTCCTCCCAGTGTCTCAAAAATAGCCTTGGTACCACCCCGATACCAACTCAATCTTCAAAGATCGCATATTGAAAATGGGTTACACCTAAAATATTCTTGACCACTGTTCCTGCAACAGGATTGGGAATCGAAGCACCTGGTTCTAGCCTCATCCCTACCCTGTAACTGACTGTGAGACCTTGGGTACCCAATTTTCTCTGGCTCACAGCTTCCTGCTCCCCAGTGCGTGGGGGTCAGGGGGGATAGATCAGTAGTATCAAAGCTGCTTAACTGTGCATTGAGGCAGGACCGCCTCTTCCCCGCTTCAAACAGGGCAACAGGGTGACTTCCCTTCTCTGCTTTGCATATTTTTGAACTTCTGCATGAGATATCCTTTTATTAACTTTTTTAAATTGTGATAATGCTGAACTACATGATCGATCATTTCTTTTGGCTCTGACACTGTGCCCAACCACAAACCAACATTTGCTGGGGAACTCATTCTTTAGTCAAATCAGAGGATTCTGTTTTCATAAAGGAAAGAGCAATTTAGTTGGAATTGTAGCTTCATTCATTCATATATTCATTCATTCTGTCATACATTCATTTATTCCACAAATACATATTGACTACTCACTATATCATCAGACAACACATTAGGTATGGGGATATAATAGTGAACAAAAAAGACTCCATTCCTGGCTTTCTGTACATCCGAAGTAGTTAGGGAGGCAGATACTATAATAATTAAACAATCACACAAATATCCTATTGCCAATGTGATAAAGACAAAAAAAGGAAAACTGTAGTGTGTCACAAAAGCCTGTAAGAGCAGGTAAGGAGTGACCGGGTCTGGGGGATCACAGAAGTCACCTTTCCCACTTGAGGAAGTGTTGTTCCATTGTTTTCTCAACCTCAACGCACCTGGGTTAGCTGAACCCAATTCCTACTTCTGCCTGAATTATATGTCACAGTAGACTTAAGACTAAGGTATTACTCAGAACTGAAGAAAGAAAATCTTATGCAGGCAGGGAATGGAAAATTTTACTATAACTGAATACTATATTCCTAACCACGGTCTTACTAAAAATAGCCTTGTGTAGGGAGGAGGGAGCACAGGGAGGAACCATCAGAGGCTGAGCACAGCCACACACTCTGGTTCAAAACAAGCCTAACAACCACACACATGCAATACGCCAATGGGTGGCACCGGCTGACTGAGGCTGAAAACCAATTCACACTTGGGATCTGTCAGCACTTGGCTGGGTCTGCTTTTCTCTGACCACAGGCGCTCCCCAAGCCTCTTGCCACCACTGGTAGAGTCCATGACTGTTCTGGCATCACCAAACTCAGATCCAGGACTCCACACCACACCAGAAAAAGCACATACCTTGTTCTCCCTGTATAGAAATTCAAGATGCAAAACCTTGCGAAGATCATTTCTGCTGTTTATGCTGAGATCAGAGCGTGGGTGTTCCTGGTCCATGGTCACACATGTCTTCTTTAAGCCCTGAGGGGAGAAATCTGACTCATTGTTTACCAGTTTAAATCAAAACCTTCTGTTCTCTGACGCAGAGTACAAACAAAAGTTACTGATGTTCATTATGATCATTCTTATCCTGTCTTTCTCACTAGGATATTTCAAGGATTAAAATCTCACTTAAAAATTCATTTTTATATAATCTTTACAATTGACATCACCTTCACAACTATTATTATGATTCTAACAATGACCCTGTGAGCTAAGCTACAGTTGTCAGCCCATTTCATAGATAAGGAGTAAATTCAGGTAACTGACTCACCCAAGGCCAACACAAAACCCTGGGTTTGGCCACAGAATAGGAAGTTTTAAAAATAAATAAAAGAAAAAATGTAAACTAAAGGCCAATATTCATTCCTCTCATTTCTAAGATGAGGAAACCAGGAGAGAGGGTTGACTTGCCCAAGGTAACATAGTGGAATCATAGTGGGCAGGGGTTCAGCCATCCCAGCCTGTGAGTACATGACTCTAGAACCCAGGCCCACAGGAAGCTCTTGGTAAATGTTTGCTGAGTTGCTAGCAAAGCCACTTTCCATCATCCCACCCTGAACTTCCAAAAGACTGAGGTTCAAGGCCCAGCTGAGACATGTTCTGGCAATTGAGCATAGAGTGGGGAGGGGAGGCTCCCATTTCCAACCGCCTGCTTCTTCCTTTGAAAAATAACCACAGCAGGTGCTGCCTGCCCACCTCTCCAGGCCACTGTGATCATCAAATGGCTGGAGGATGAGATGATGCCTCACAAACAGCTCAGCTTGGTGTGGGGAGTCCCTTGCTCTTGATGGATCCCAGAACCCCAGTCCTTGACAGGCCTCAACTTCTCCACTAACCCTGTGTTCAGAATTTTATGGAGGCTCCAACTGCTGGGGAAACAAGACAAACCTGCTGCCTATGGGTTTGAATTTAGGTAAAAAAGTCAATTTAGGAAACAAAAAGTATAAACACAGCCTTGAACCAAAGAGAGGAAAAGGGGGCCTTAGGAGAGAGGAACAGAAAGAAATGCACATATGTGCTGGAGAAAAGGTGGACTAGGTACATTAGGGAGCATAGACTGGAAGGAGAAGAGGGGCTCAAAGGCAAACACCTGCATTTCATCTGGGCTTAACCAAGCTTTCTCACAATCAAAGTGATGTGGAACACTGTATAATGAGGGTCCCTCTCTGATGGGTAACTCTTTATGTCTCTCAATAGTTCAAATCAGCAAGCCTTGGTGCATTTAACAATGTCCCCCCAAGAGTGTAATGCACACCAGCATTTGAAAATCACTTGGGTAGAGAACAAGTCAGCCAGGTCTCAGCCCCATGCAGCTCACTCAAAATTCATTCACTCAACAAACATTTGTCATGCACTTCCTACGCACCAGGCTCTGTTCCAGATGCAGGAGACACAGAAGGAATAAAAGCTGACATTTTGTTGGGGAAGCAGATCATAAATGAATCTGTAAGCACATAGTATGGCAGCTGCTAATAAGCACTACTATGGAGACAAAATGGGGAGAGCGACAACAAAGAGGAAGGGCACTATTTTGGATAGTCAGCTATTTGTTGAGCATCATCCATGTGCTTGTTCCTGTCTTCTGGTTTCCCCATCTGTGAAATGAAGGGACAGAACCACTAGTCCATTAGCCCATTTGCTAGAGGCAGAGGAATGAAGAGATCAAAGTCCCAGTCACCGTGGAGCTTACATTCTACAGGGGAAAAGACAACAAGTATAACATGTTATCAAGAAAAAATATATATAGTAGGATAAGGAGACAGAGAGAGCCAGGAGGGGTGCAGGGAAGGGCTGCTACTTTATAAAAGGTGGTCAGAAGAGGTTTCATTGACTAAGTGACACTGGAGCAGAGACATGAGGGTATCAAAGGAATAGGCCCTGCAGACACTTGGGGGAAAACCATTCTAGGCAAGGAATAGAAAGTGCAAAAGTCCTGTGGCAGCTGCAAGATGACAGTGCATCTAGAGCCAAATGGCCAGGGGAAAGTAGCAGAAGAGGAGGTCAGAGAAGTCACACAGAGCCTGATAAGGAAAATGAAATGAGGGAGGGAGGGAGGCTACTGGAGGATTTGAAAAGAAGAACATCTTGAACTGCCATATTTTTATAGGATCACCTGGAAACCATTTAAGAGACTATTGAATAATTCACAATTCACATGAAAATAGGGTTGGCTTAGACCAGGATGCTTGCAACATAAGTGGTAAGAAGTGGCTACATTCTCTATGTGTTCTGATGGTAAAACCAACAGATTTGCTGATGGACTGGATATGGGGTACACTAGAAGGAAAAAAGCCAAGAATGAAGCCAAAGTTTTTGGCCCAGGCTATTAGAATGGACATGCCCCTTACTGAGATAGGGAAAGTTGTAGGAGGAAATCAGAAATTGAGTTTCAGACATTGTGATAAATATATATATTTGGTCTTTGTCTCAGGTTCCTGACAAAGAGACCCTAAAACTCTTGGAATCTCCATAGTGACAAGAATGGCTTTTGTATTCCAATGAGAAGACTAGTGGCTGGGAACCCCTAGTCACCAGAAAGACCAAGCCTTGATTAGAGGATTGGAACTTTCAGTCCTTATCTCTCAACCCCTAGGGAAGGAAGAGGAGCTAGAGATTGAGTCAATCATCAATGGCCAATGATTTAATCAAACATGTCTATGCAATGGGATCTCCATTTAAACTCCTGCACAAGAGGTTCAGGGAGCTCCCAGGTTGCTGAATGCATCAGATGTTAGGAGGGTGGAATGCTGGAGACAGCACGGAAGCTCTGAGCCCCTCCACCCATACCTTACCCTATGCATTGCTTCCATCTGGCTTATCCTACATTATGTCCTTTATAATAAACCAGTAAACGTAAGCAAAGTGTTTCCCTGAGTTCTGTAAGCCATTCAAGCAAATTATTAAAACTGAGGAGGTGGTCATTGGTACCCTCAATTTATAGCCAGTTGGTCAGAAGTACAGGTGGCAACCTGTGACTTGAGACTGGCATTTGAAGTGAGGGCAGTCATGAAACTGAGCCCTTGACCTGTGGAGTCTTCATTAAGTCTAGGTAGTTAGTGTCAGAATTGAACCAAATTATAGGACAACCAGTTGGTGTCTGGAAAGTTGGAGAATTTGGTTGGTGTGGGGAATAAAACCCAACACATTTGGTGTCTGAAGTGTTGTAAGCAGAAACACTACCAGAGACATGTTGAGATGCGTATTAGGCATCCCAGTGGAAATGTAGAATAGGCAGTTGAGAAAAATTCAAGAGTTCAGGTAGAGGTCTCAGCTAGAGATAGACATTTGGGAATTGTTAGCATATAGATGATTTCAGAATCCCTAAGACTGGCTGAGATGCCTCCAGAGTGAATGGAGAGGAGAAGAGAAGAGGGCCATAGACTGAGTCCTTGAGCCCACCAGCCCACAGGACAGGGAAATGAGGGGAGATCAGCAAAGACCCTGAGAGGGGACAACCAGAGAGGTAGTAGGAAAGCCAGGAGGAGGTGGTCTCCTCAGAGCCAAGCTGAAGGACGCAATCAACAAACAGTTTTTGTGTTTGTTGTTTGTTCTGTTTGTGTTATTCGATCAAGAAGGGTGAGGACTGAAAATCAGAAGTCAATGATGACCTTGGCAAGAGCTGTCGAGGACTGGTGGAGACAAAAGCCTGATTAGAATGGTTTGAGAAAGTGGGGAAAATTGGAGTATATACAGCTATTTTGGCAGGGTTCTCTACAAAAGGAAGGAAAATAGCCCAGTAGCTGGAGGGGCTTAGGGGTCAAGATGGGATTCTGTAGGAGCACATATACATACTGAGAGGAATAACACAGTGAATGGTTCAGGCCCAGGAAGGTAGGTAAGAGTGGTGGTGGGAACCTCTCGGACTCTCTGATGACTTCTTCTATAATATTTTCTCAGTGAAATTAGCTTGGGAAGGAGCTTTGGGGTTTGAGGAGTATAAAATGGTCATCCAGGATTTGAGAGGGTGAACAAGCTGGAGAGAGGTATAACCCAGTGGGCAGTCACCCCTAAGCATCACAGGGTAAATGGCCCTGGATTTAGAGTGACTCCACCAACATGTGGTAGGTGTTTTTCCAATCTCATTCAGCTCTGCAGGTGCAGCCATAGAACAGGCTGAGCTAAATTTTACCCAAGTTAGGGGAGTATGATTGAAAGGAGAGGATGGCAAGAGAGTCAAGCATGTTATGGGGGTATGATTATAAGGATGCACAGGAAGAAATGGGCAGGGGTTACTGTAGGCCTGAAGGACTGTGACAAGTTGGCAGGAACAAACGAATGGTACAGTGAGGCTGAAGAATAGTTTATGTTGGGCTACAAAGGAGGATGAGCTGGAAATGAGGACAGGTGGGACGCTTGGAATTGAGATTATGGAAAGGGCACAGTATGGCAACGACAAGCCTAGCTCATGACCATGGGGAAGAGTGGTGGGGGGTGGATGGCATGGTCACTGCAGGAAAGGGGCCATGGACTCCAGAGGCTAAGGCACCAGAAGAGTCATCTCGGTGGATTCAGGAAAGGTTCTTGACCCTCCCTGAGGGCAGACCATGCTTGGTGAATTCAAGCAGGTCAATGTGGCCAGAGGGAAGAGGGTGGAGGCAGTCGGGGAAGATAAGGTCCGAGGGGATGCCAGGAGCCAGTCAGAGAGAGCCTGGTAGTCTAGTTATGGGAGGCCAGTGGAGGGTTTTGAGCAGGGGAGTGACATGCTCACCCTGGGCAAGTTTCTTGGCCTCCTGGTCTTGCAGTAGTCTTATGTGAAAGGGAATACTTATACCTATCTTTTGAGACTGTTATGAGGATCTGAGACAATAAACGGGCACCTAGAAGGTTCCTAGCACCACAGTGAGAACTCTCTTGCTTATGACTGCTGGGTACTTGTCTGTGCAAAGCTCTGTGGGGAGCACATGGCCTCTGCCCTGGAACAGATGGTGAGGAGAAAAGCAGTAACCCTGGGCTACAGTCCCAGCTCTTCATGACTTTCTCAGTAACTGTGGGCAACTCCCTTTTCTACTCTCAGGGACTTAGTGTGCCCAGATAAAACATGGGAGGGAGAGGTGGCCAGGGCAACTAGGCCATCTCTAAGGTGCCACCCAGTTTAGGGGTCAGCTCTGTGGCCTTGTCTAGCAGGTGAGACACACAGATGTATAAACTATAACATAAGCTCCAATGAGTGAACCACAGACAAGAGGAGTCAATCACTCCAACTGGAGTTATCTGAGAAGATCTCTTGTAGAAAACAGACTTGGGGCCGGGCGCGGTGGCTCACGCCTGTAATCCTAGCACTCTGGGAGGCCGAGGCGGGCAGATCGCTCAAGGTCAGGAGTTCGAAACCAGCCTAAGCAAGAGCAAGACCCCGTCTCTACTAAAAAATAGAAAGAAATTAATTGGCTAACTAAAAATATATAGAAAAAATTAGCCGGGCATGGTAGCGCATGCCTGTAGTCCCAGCTACTTGGGAGGCTGAGGCACTAGGATTGCTTGAGCCCAGGAGTTTGAGGTTGCTGTGAGTTAGGCTGACACCACGGCACTCACTTTAGCCTGGGCAACAGAGTGAGACTCTGTCTCAAAAAGAAAAAAGAAAAGAAAGCGGACTTGGGGTAAGCTTGGATAAATCAGAGCAAAGGTAGAAGAAGCTAGAAAGGAGATTGGGATAGTAAGCTGGGGTCAAGCTATTGAGCAGCCTTGGATGTCAATGAGGACTTCTGATTTCATTTATACTCAAGACAGGAGGGACATGAGGAAACTCTCATCCTCAGTGGCCCAGACTTAAAAGAAACAATAGCATTGGTCAGCCTCCCAAGGTGTGTCACTGATATTCAACATGCAGCCAGAACTTGGTGATGGAGTGTCAATTAGTCATAAAAATAAAGCAGAGAGGACAAAGCCAAATGCATTAAAAAAAATTTTAAATAAAAATAAATTATAAAAAGCACACAAAGACACTTTCAAAACAGTATCAAGTCGAACACCTATGTACACATTGTATCTATCTGCCAGATACAATGCTTGGGAGCTGCCCAAATATTATTAACCCTCATTGTAACTCCGCGAAGGGTATGTCTTACTTTTCCTGTTTTACAGATAAGGAAATTGAGGCAGTGGGTAACATACACAAGCTCACACTGCAAACACAGAGCAAGTATTTGAACCCCCTCCATCTAACTTTAAAGTCCTTCCCTTCTCCTCCATTCAAACAATTGTGTCTGTTTTCATCCAAGTGCCCATCGTCCCAGCCCAGTATGACAAGGCAAGGAAACACAAAACCCATGGAGCACAGCCCTCAGTCACTATGTGCCGAATGACTAAATGGCTACTCCCCCTGAACTATCATGCCCAGGACCTCCAGCCAGCTCCTCTCTCACCCAGTCCCCAGATGACAGCTGAGGACCTCCCCAACTTGTGAACACTTTGAAAAGTCTCCTGGGACAAGACAACAGGAGAACTCACTAACAAAGATTAATGCAACTGGAACCCCCACTTGATTAAAATGACTGAAGGGACTGACTGTCAGAAACTTCTCTGGCCTTGTGGGTTCCCCCTGGGGGCAGTTCTTTCCTAGCGGGACGTCCGTCTCGGGTTGCTGGGCTGAGGCCCGCCCGCCGTGCGCCCGCGTGGGGACGGCCCGGCCTGCCAGCCCGCGCCCTCCCGCCTGCGAGAGGCGTCCTGGGGGGCGGGCCCCGCGCCGCGGCCCGCTCTGAGGAAGTGCCGATGACGAGGACAGAAATGGCTCCTGGGAAACGTAGTCCCCTGTCCTGGGAAAGGGGCGCTCTTCTGGGGCACCTCTGGAGCAGGCCGGGGAAGGGCTCCCTCCCCGAAGGTGCCAAGATTCCAAGGGGAACCCCCCTAGGGTGAACCCCAAAATTACAGCGACTGCCGGGCTTCGGAAGGGGCGAGCGGTTACCTTTCTGCTGAGGAACTCCCTGACCAGGGAGGCGGCCACCTCCTCCACGTAGAGGTTGTCCATGCCGCCAGCTCTGCCGCGAGGCCACGCTGGGACGCAGCCCCAGGCCCCGCGGTCGGTTGGCCCAGTATGGCCGCGTTGCCGTGGCGACCGCGCTCTGCTGAGGGAGCTCCGCCCCTTCCCCGGAGCGGCGCGGCGGCGGGAGCGAGGCGGAGCCAGCTGCAGACTCCTCCCAGCGGGGGGCGGCGCCGAGGGGCGGGCACAGCCCCCGGGCCTGGCCATCTGGGCGGTGGCCTAGGACTAGTCGCTGCTGCAATCCAAGTCTCCGTTTCCCTAGACATAAAATGGGAAGCATGCTCCTGCTTGGGGAGGACTAAACTCACGGTTAAGTGGCCCCTATGGGTCCACCCTTAGCACCACCCCAGCACCTCTGAGCTCACCAAGGCCGGCTGACCTTGGCTGGCCTGGACTTGGTGGGCAGGGAAGCCCAGGACGGCTTCCTGAGTGCTGAAATTCAAGGACAAGTGCCCCTGGTGCCTGCTTCCCCATAATGAGACTACCATTTATTGAGCACCAAGAGCTTTACATGCATTATCACACCTTTAATCCTTACAACTTTCTGGCAAGGCCGTTACTATTGGCCCCATCCTTTAAAACAAGACATTGAGATTCAGAAAAGCTAAGATGTTGCTGAAGCCCACACAGCAAGGAACCGGGAACGCTGGGGTTCTAGCCAGGCCCAGTCTTTGCCCAGTACCACTTTTCCCAAACTCAGTCGCCTGGGTGCTGCCTTCACAATATGCCTCATCTGCATGCATCACTTAGTTTTCTAAGGCTGCCATACAAAGTACCACAGCCTGGGTGGCTTAAACAATAAATGTATTGTCTCGCAGTTCTGGAGGCTAGAAGTCCAAGATCAAGGTGTCAGCAGGGTTGTTTCTTCTTAGGCCTTTCTCCCTGTCTTAAAGATGGCCTGTGTCTCCCTGTGTCTTCACAAGGCCTTCCCTCCGTGTTTGTGTCCTAGTCTCTTCTTCTTATAAGGACACCAGTCACATTGGATTAGGGCCCACTCTAATGACCTCATTTTAACTTTATTACCTTTTTGAAGAACCTTCCTCCAATACAATCACATTTTGAAGCACTGGGTATTAGGAATGCAACATAGGAATTTAGGGGGACACAATTCAGCCCAAACACCTATACTATTCCTTATGTACTGTTTTTTTTAAGCAGACATACATGTTTTAAAATTTATTTTAAAAGGAAAGTATTCCCAAGCAGTAACATCCACAAATCTTGGGGTTGATGTGCTTATTAAATCTCTAATACATAAAACGAACACAAACCTTAAAAGCATGCATTCATCTAAAATCATCTTACAACCAGCAGTAGCACAAGTATCACATTTGGGAAGCTATTGTGCCACATCATACGGTCTCCTTAGGACATCTGTGCAATGTGGCAGATTGCATCATGATCTCTAGGCATTTCCCTCTCTAATCCCTAGTGTTTCTTTGAGAAACCTCTCTTGGGACCTTAGTGCCACATGAGACAGTGAATACGTGTAGAGCGAGGAGGGTAGAGTCGCAGGAGACAGCATGCTCCTGGGTCCAGGGGCCCTCATGTGCCAGCTGTGATGGATCATATGTAATAATGAAAAAATAACTCGAGACAGATTTATGCTCGGTAAGAGATTGTGTACCACAGAGAGTAGGTGTTATGTAGTAAGTCAGAGGAAGGAAAGATTCCCATCTGTGGAGGCAGATCAGGGTGAAATGGAGCAAAGAGAAAAAATTCATCCATTCATCTATTCATTTATTCATTAATAAATATTTATTGAGCCCTTACCACGTGCCAGATGAACAGGCACTGCCGATGATTTAACACTGTAAAATATATGCCTTCTTAGAGAAAGAAGAGTGGGAAAAGATGGGGAGATGGGCAAAGATAGAAAACAAATAAGGAAAGCACACTGAGCATAGCAAATGATTTTTTAAACATCAGATTTAAAGAGAAAAAAGCACAGGGGTCTAGGATGACTTTTGATGGGGAGCAGAGATTACAGTTTTTTTCAAGATGATCAGGTAAGACCACTTAGATAGTATTAATAGTGTTTCAGCAAAAACCTGAAGGAAGAGAGGGTGTGAGCTATGCAGAGACTTGGAGGAAGAGCACTCCAAGTTTCCAGGCAGAAGAAACAGCAAGTGCAAAGGCCCTGAGAGGGCCTCTTGCCTGAGGGCTTGCAAAATAGGCAGGCAGCCTGAAGGATTGTGGGTGTGTGTGCGAGTGTGCCCTGCGATGGGATGGCGTCCTTTCCAGGGCTGGTTCTCGCCTTGTGTCCTGAGCTGGTGGGAGAGGCTCCAGCCACCTGTGAGCCTGAATTAGAAAAATCGGATAAATAACTATCTTACTTGTTTTTAAGAATCTTTCTTAAATATATCTTAAATGTACAGCTCACATTTTTTTTCAGTATCTAATGTTAGAAGTGTTTTGGTCTTTATTTAGAAATTTTGTAATGTTTCTGTGACCAAAAATAAACTGTGGGAATTTAATTCTTGTTTATATCAATTAGCCTAATGATAACATTGGTTTCATTATTTAATACATTGTTTCACTTAAAGTCAAAGCTTTTTCCAAGAACCTGTCGACCATGCTAAGTGAAGACAGGCATGGAAGCAGGGGGACAGTTAGGAGACAATTGCAACAATTAGTGGTCTCGGTAAAGTTTAGTCTAGACATATTGTGTGTGTGAGTGTGACATTTTCCTGGATCTGAAACTTTTTTATCACATTGGAACAGAGGGGTTAAGCAAGAAAGGTGCTGGAATACATTCTTTTTTCTAGACACATAGCCAGCTCCTGGGAATACAATAACCTGCAGATAACCTTAAGATGTCAAATAAAAGAGGCAATCTGGTCAGGAAAGGGCAAAGAATACCCTGCCAGAAATCTGGGGAGTGACTAGATTACATCATATGCCCCATTCTTTTCCACAGATCCTCTAAGTTATCTTCAAGTTATCCTGGTCTCAACATCATGTTCCTGTGAACTGGAACATTCTCACAGAGCATTGTAAGGGAGCCCTGCTCTCTTGACTGGATGTGAATGGTGGTTGAAGTCCTTACAAAAGGACTTCTAATAAAAAAAAAAATGCTGGAGATGCAAATAACAATATCATCAAAAAAGAACCCAATCATTATATTAGGTCATTAGATATGAAATGTCCAATTTTGAATCAAAAGTTATATCTCAAATATGAAGCAGTACAATTAATCAAAGCATATGCCTAAACCTTCAACACAGTTTTGCCATCTTAGTGGTAGTTTGCTTATGCCAGCAGTGAAGAAGCCTAGAGAGCTAGTGGTGATGAAATCACAAGAGGCGTTTTCCACAGCTTGTTGAGAATTGACTGTTTTTCCTGGCAAGAAGTGGTCGAAAGCCTTGAAGAAGTGGTAGTCAGTTGGTGCAAGGTCTGGTGAATATGGTGGATGACAGAGAGTTTCTAAGTCCAGCCTCTGTAGTTTGAGCAGCGTTGTTTGTATGTGGCTGAGCATTGTTTTGCAAGAGGATTGGCATGTCTCTATTGACCAATCTCGGCTACTTAATCACAAGCATCCTCATTATTTTGTCCAGTTGGTTGCAGTAGACATCTGTAATTGATTGACCAGATATTTTGCAGCTGTAGTGGATAATACCAG